>APFE030242083.1:60112-134021 GCA_000404065.3 Pinus taeda
GCTACAACTCTCTCTCGTTTTCCAGTTTCTCCTGGAAGGGAGCTACAACCCCCTACTTCTTTTCTTTCAAGGACCACTTTTCATAAATTTTCAAACTGGATCCATAAACATCAAGAGATCATCAAGTACAAATAAATCACCCATTCAACTGCAGTAACCGGATCAACAGTAACAGTAAACTAAACCCAGAACACCTTATCAACAGAAAACGTTCAGCCAACAAAAAGTCTTAAGACAAATACGCATTTTTTCTTTCTCTGGTCTGCGTGCGTACGCACTTCACCTTCTGCTCCCCTGCGTACACCCGCAGAGATCCTTCTGCTTCACCGCGTACCCTCGCACTGTTTCTTCAATCACGCTGCGTACTGTTACTGTAGGCACGCACCCACAGATACTATCGCGCCGCGTACTGCTACTGTAGCCACGCACCCACAGATGCTATCGCGCCGCATACCTACGCACTTACGGCTTCTGGAGTGTCGCGTACTTCCCTGTGCCTACGCACCTGAACCTCTGTCACACTGTGTACCCACGCACTACGCCTTCTTCTGCTCTGCGTACCCACGCACTTCTCCTTCTTCTTCTTTGCGTACCCACGCACTTGCGCTGTTAATCACCTGCGTACCTCTGATTAGGGCTGAAATGGTAGTCTCCCAGTGTGCCACCGATAGTCAGATGCTCAGATCTGATCATGCGCTCAAGAGATCACCCTTCATAGATTCGCCTTTAACTTCACTTTATATAGATCAAGATTTTGAAACAATAACCCAATATTTCCGATCTTAAGATATTCAATTTGCAAAAGATACTTAGCCAAGTGATCCTTTGCTTTATATAGGCAAGCTCTTCCTAAAATCATGGATCAATACCATAGATAACCAATACAAGGGGCCCAAAAACATGGGGCTCAATAATAATAATATAAAGCAATACCACGGGCCAAAACCATAGAATCAAGAATGGCGGGCTAAATACCACGGGCCAAATATAAGAAAAACCCCACATGAGCGCGCTTCCCTGTCTTGAAGTAAGTGAACTGGGGGTACGCACCCTCTGAACGGGTGACCTGCGTGCGCGGCCGCAGTCCCTTCACGGCGTACCTGCGTGTACGCACCTTTTGAACTATTCTCCTGCGTACTTCTTAATTTCCAACATTTTGAGAGCTTGATCAGTGCATTGCCGCTTGAGGGTGTTGCCATCAAGTACAACATCTTTATCATAGAGCCATACCAGAATCATAATTCCAACATGGTAGCCTCAAGAAACCCAAAATAAACCCAGAAAATTGAATTCCACGTCAATATATTTTTTATGTTTAAGATTTAGCCTTAAAACCCTCATGAAAGTTTCTAGATCTAAAATTTTTTAAACCCTTGGACTGCATAAAAAATCTGAATAATATCCCTGGAAATTATATTGATAAATCCCAGAGATCCAGATCTTACCCTCCAGGGCCTAGATTTTGATTCGGCACAAATTTTCTCCTCAGATCTGTAGCTGCACAACAAACATAAAACACCCAAATGATATATACAATGATAAAAATAAAACACAGAAAAACCCAAGTCAGAAAAATAATTACAAAATTTACAAACTGCAGGCTTTAGTCAGCGAGATCTGTCATTATGCCGTACAAAAAAAAAATAAAATCAAATTTTATGGAGGTGCTAACTTGAAACCCTTCGGGCATCACCAACAAAAAATCTTATGATAAGTCTGGGATTAATTTTACTGGGCTTTTCAGATAACACAGATCGGGAGTTGGTTGGTCCAACTGAAAACTTCCCTTAATGCTCGAGGATCTAACATCAAGATTTCTCTGCAAAACTCGATCTAACCATTAAAAATAGAGTGAGAAAACAATAATAAAACTCAAACAAATAGAGATACCGGCTATTACGTTCATAATTTAGATTATTATTCAAACCCTAGTGACTGAGCAAGATACTTGTACTCAAATCACTCTTTAGAAGCTACTATCAATGGATTTAGAAAAAAATATGCATGAAAACAACACATCTTACAGTGTTTCCATGAAGAGTAACACCAACAAAACTTAAGCCCAAAGTTTTTCTTTATTATCTGAAAAAGATTACACAAGAGCTTCTTGTTAAGCAAATGACTCAAAGGTCTGATCATTTGACTGACAAATGACTTTCTATTTAAAGATAAATCTTCCAATGGCTAGTTTGAGTGATTCTCGACAAAGCAATTTCGACCGTTTATGAAGATTAAAATTCCTTTTAATCTCATTCGTCGAAATATTTAAATATTTGGGAAAATTCAAAATTTTCAATTAAATGCATTATAATTAACTCAAAAATTAAAATTTTGAGTTAATTTCCCCAAAATTTTGACTTTGACTTAACCACAGGGATCAAAGGTTTAAAAATTATCAAAATAATTAATTTACCTTAGTCCTTGGAACTCTTAAAATTTATTTTTTAAGGACCGATGAATTTTTCATGTGGAGAATTTAAATTTAACTAGGACCTAGAATTAATTAAATTTATGGCTTAAGATTTTAATTAATTTTTGGCTAGAAAATTTAATTAATTAACCTATGAGGGGATAAATTATTTTTCCAACCCTCAAAACATTTTACATCATGATTTTCATATTTTTTACATCACAAGGGGTAAAAACCATTTGTAATAAACCCTTATAGACTACCAATTTCTGCGACACAAATATAATCCAACAGACCAAACAATTTGTAATAAAATAACCTAACTAAATAGTTAGGATTATTCCCAAATCACTTTTACATAGACTTGATCTAAAACACTAGGACTCGCCAAGATCCAAGTGAAAAAATCCATTCTGACTTTGGGGTAACACTGAAGGAAAATTCTGCCGACCATCTGACAATGGATCGGTGAGACAAAAAACCTCCCAGAATGTAAATCGTTACCAGAAAAGTAGGTTTACCTAGGTCATTACATTCATGACACAGATCTACTGAGATCGTTTACATTATACACATGCAGAAATGGTTTACATAACATCTTTTAAGTGAAGCTCACGATGATAGTTGTACGACACAAACACATTGATCAGGAGCTATCCCTTTTGCAAAACAAAGGGGGTGTACTTCTATGGGTTGTTGACATGTAGTGGTCAACAGGGGGCAAAAGAGGTGGCCATAATACCTTATCCTTTCAACCTTGCAAATGAAACCACATGTACCCTACTACCATTAACAATCTAATGATAAGTAAAATCATGAGAAGGGCACGAGAATTGGTTTCCCCCCCCCCCCCCCCCCACCTTTTATTTTAAGTAATCCTTCATCTAGTTGTACGTCAAGATTGAAGAGATGATCTACATCTCCATTGTGAGCCCAAAACACCTAGAAGAAGGAAATGGACTTAAACTACTTAGCTAAATCCACAGTTCTCCAAACCGATTGCTTTAACCCAATAGATTAGGGAATCAGAAGATTGAGGAGGAATTTTAATCATGTTTGAGGAATATTTGATGGTTTTTTCTTGCTGATTTTGCATGCCTTCAAACTTTGTAGCCCTTGATACACTATGAATGTTTCTTTTTCATTATTTGTGGCAACACCTAAACCCTAGGGGCTATTGATTTCCACATTTCTTTTACCCTTGCCACCCTTGTATTTTAATGTGTTTTTAGTAGAAAATCCACATGCGTTCCAAATTTGTGTCCTCTCGTATAATCCCTACTATGTCCATCCTTCTCCTTTCAGATTTCCATATGAATGCAGTCCCCTCATCCACCATTTGTTTTAAGAGTAAAAATACCTCTTTCTTGTATGTCTTCCAACATTGTTTCTAGTAACTTGTGTGATTATTGCATCCTTACTTGTGCCCCCCCTCCCAACTTTTCAAACCAATTTTATTGATGGAAAGGATTGTACTAAAACTTTATGGGTAAACACATTGTTAGTTTCTTTCTTCTATCCTATAATAATATTTGGTTTTAGATAAATTCCATACAAATATATTTTTCCCAGAAGTTGTCAAGGAAATCATCCTTTATATGTTGTTTGTTTCTAAAGATTTTCCAAAAAAATGAATGTCCCCAATCCCCCATCCTCCCTCCTCCCCCGATTTAGCTAATTCTTTCCACTTCACTAGGTCTCTAGAGATAATTTTACCAGTGTCACCGTATCTCCCATGGATAACCATCTATTACACTAGTATTAATCCTTATGACTCCCAATCCCTTTTACCATAACCATTTGGCTTAAGGCGAAAGGCCAAATATAAATCCTGAGTGAAACTCATGTTTGAAAGGAAACATCTGTAACATTTGCCTTTGTTAACTAATTTCTATACCATTAAAGGATATTATAGATTTAGAAACAATTAGCTCCATACATCTAGTTTAGTAGTGGAGATCTAAGGTCTCTTTTAGCATTTTAGCTTTCCTCATAGTCTATTAACAAACAATTAAACATCATTAACAAACAAAATATGGGTTAGACTTATATTTTCTCACTTGCATTCCAAATATTGCCCCTACTCTTTTTGCTTCCAAAATTTCACAACTCATTGAACATTTTGCTATTTTAAGGAAACAATAAAGGAGGGAAGGGGCACTTTTGCGTCCAACCCCTTGAGGGGGTGAAGAACTTGAAAATTGATCCCTTGATAAGAATTGCAAAAGATACTAATGTCAAAAATCCATTAACTATCTTACAATAGGAACATTAAATCAATATTAAAGCAATAGTTTGATGCACAATCAACTTTCTTGATATAAGCCTTTGATAAATCCTAATCTCCTAACCATCATTGAGAGTTTTTGTACTTTATAGTGTGCAAATCCTCTTACACTAAACCTTTGCATCATGAATTGACCTCCCTTCTAGAAAAAAAAATTTCTCTTCAAAAAGTTACCTTTTAGAATTTATTTTTGATTTCGATTTCTAAAATTTAAACCGATATCTTGTGTATACAATTTTTTTTCCTCTGGAAAAATCGTAATTTTATTAATGAAAACAAAATTACATGTTATAGATGCTTACAAAGCATTCCATCAAGCCAGTCAAGACTGGTGATCACATAGCCAATAAATAAAATACTTTAACATGAAGAGACATAGGTTACCCCTTTCTCCATTTTTTCTTTTCTACTTTTTTCCATTCTCCTTGAGATGGAGTGGTTGCTACAAGTGCTAGCTGATGCTCAACATATTTTCTTGGATTTTCCTTATCTGAGTCCAAGCTTTCATATGCATGATGGCAATTGTTACCCCCTAGCTCCTTTACTTTTGGAATCCTCTCCGTTTGCACTAATGGTTTTAGGAGTTCTGATACTTCATGATTTGATTCCTCCTTTCCTGTACTTTCATGTGGATGTTGGAATTCTTCATTGGTAAAGGGTTCCATTTTTTCTTCATCCTCTTCATCATCAGGCAAATGCTGAGGAAATTTCCATCCTTTGGGTTTCTTTCCCGATTCTTCTTCCTTCGTGGCTCTTTCTTGGCATTAGGGCATGTAGATTGAAGCTAGCTTGTCTGTCAGCATATTCGACATCTGAATGTCATTTTCTAAAAATAAAGAAACTTTGTCGAACACTGGTTGTTATGATTCAATAGGGTGTGATCTGACAATCCTTTGCTACGATTCACTTCCACATAAATTCTAGCGAAAGTGTAGATATTTTCTTCGACTCTTTGTGTATATGTCTGTTGATTTTTAATGTACGTTGGACACGTGCTTTCCCATGGGTTAGTCACTACCTAGGGAAAAGTGTCCAAAATAATTATTTTCCTAATTGTGACTTTATAAAGTGAAAGTGACTTTATAAGTGGCAAAGTCAATGTTAAATTATAAAGTGAAAAATGAATTTAGACATAAAGTACAATGTGGGTACTTTATTTAATGGTGAGTTAAAAAATAGAAAGTGAGAATTAAATGCACATTTATTCTCATCCCTTGATCTAAATGAATCTGAGCCATTAGATCTTTGGGTTGCCCAAAAGTCATTTAAGGAAACAAAAAGGGGAAAAGAGAAGAGAGACTGCATTCATTCTTCATGAGAAGATTGGAGAGAGGAGGTTGAGAGTTGGAGAAAAGTTCTGAAGGAGAAATTTGTTACAACAAGCTGAAGGAGTGATTTTTAGGCAAATTTGGGCACGAAAATCAAGGCATATAAGACAACATAAGGTAGAATACGAACAATATTTAATGTTGTGAGTTGCATGTCATTCGACATAATTTTTTGAGGAAAAAAAATTAAAAAAAAATTTGTACAGTCTGTACAGAATCCGTATAGTGCACTTTGTACAGTGGTATCCATACAATACACTTTTTAGCTTCAAGTGGGCATGGAAATCGAGGCAAAGTGGGCATGGTTTTCAAGGAGTTTTGGGCTGAAGAGATAAGCTGTATTTTGCTATTTTGTTTGTTTGCAAATGTATTTTTCTTGAACTTGAAAGATAAATAAATTTGAAGAGCTCTCTAACAGGTTTTCCTGAGATAAGATTGAAGGGGTTTGTCTGGGTCTAAGATGACCAAAAATCTGTGTGTATTTTTATGTGTGTTGCTGGTCTGCTTATGTCCATATTTATTTTCAGCATGTGTTGACAATCCTATGCGTTTTAATCTGAAAATTTCATTTCCAGAATTCTATATATTGAATGTATGTTTATGGGAAAGGACATTCAATTGAATGGGAGTGATAAGGTGAAATTAAAGCCAGGTTGGGATTGTAGGTATTTTTTTTTTAGTCATCAAATTTAAACATGGTATTGGAGCTACAGGCTGAAAATTGTAGTTTGAACAATAGATAGTGGTTTGGGGCAAGAAACAGTGGTTTGAAATGACTTGTCCCTTGGAATGACTTCTTGACAAATGATGGAGACCTGATGTTGATGATATGGAATGGCCTCATACCTTCTTATATCCCTTATGCCTCCTCTACTCAGATATCTCTAATTCCATAGGAAACCATAGCTCAATGTGAGAGGACATTAGGGTTTAGTGCTTGTGGAAAATGATGATTTGGACACCCTTGGGAAAAGACAACTCCCTTTGGCATGCACTTAACCCTTTGAAAATTTACCCTTTCACTTGACTATTTCCTTTGACAAATTGATATTTTGATGGTTTGGCATCTTTGGAACATTGAGTTAACAACTTGGGATGATGAAATTATTACAGTTGAAAGACATAAAATTACATAATGAAATAAGCATTTCTCTTTACAAATCATCTTCACATGTTGAAGGGATGTTATTTGACCACCCTTTACTTGTTGGTCTTATGCAATGGAATGGAACCTTGGCAACCCTAATGACCTAATGAAACCTTGAAAAACCCTAAAAGACCTAATGAGACCTTGAAGGACTAAATTTCAAGATGATACAATGACCTCATGACCGATACAAATGGCATGATAAAAATAACTTTATGGATGATGTACAATCAACAAGATATGAAACTATGCCAGCAAGTAATCACATTTAGGGAAGAGTGATGTTTTTGGACTAGGATTATTATTAGTGACTAATTTTTTTGCATGACCTAGTGGAATGATAAAAAATTTCTGTGTGGGACACCTAAAATGAATATGAAAAGAGCAATTTTGATCACTAATGGCAGTATGAAAATACTGACTCTAACATTGGCTCCATTGGGGATGGTAGCTCCTTGGAGGTGCTAAGAACACCATATAACAAGTGCCTAGCTGATTGGTCCAATACGGTCAAACAAATGAAAGACTCAAAACATTTTTGAAAATTTTGAAAAATGACTCGATACAAATTGAAGACTGACTCACAACCGACTCTAAACTGACTCAAAAACCAACTAAACTTAGCACAAATCATTTAAGCTTTATAGCCTTCACTTCGGGGCCCAATCTCAAATGACATTGTACTTCAAATCTTGAATGGAAAGAAAACTGGTATATACAATGAAAGTGAAGAAACTTCAGAAAACTGCATCAGAAATAGTAATGTTTTAGGAGCCTACCATTAACTGGTCCTCTTGAGCATTCTTTCCCATCCATTTCCTTTAGTTAAAATGCATTCTATCCTTGATAGGCTAAGATTTTATACGGTCCTTTCCATAGATTGTCAAACTTACCATGCTTTCCTTTTTCTTCATTTCGTGCATCCCATCGCAGCACTACATCTTTCAGCTGAAACTTTTCTGCCTTAGTTTTGTGGTCATAAATCTTCTTTATCTTCTCTTGCAGTCAGAAAGTGTTTTGAGAAACCTCTTTTCTTGTTTGTTGAAGGTGTATCATTTGATTGATCCGGCACTGAATATTATATTCTTCACTACTGGCTTCCTGCAATAATCTCATGACCGAGACTGTAAGGGATGTGGGAAACACTGTATCAGTACCATAAACCAATTCAAAAGGAGACATGCCTATTGATTTCTTGCTGCTCACTCTATCGGCCCACAAATCATTGATAAGCTTTCGATGCCAATTCTTTTTGTTTGCCTCCAACATATTTTTAATAATGTTTACCAAGGATTTATTTGAAGACTCAACTAGTCCATTACCCTGCGGGTAGTATGTCGTGGAATGACCCAATGTGATGTTGTATTTGTTGAAAAACTCAACCATTCTCTTCGACTTAAATGTTGTTGCATTAATTGTAATAATCTTGTGAGGGAAACCAAAACGAGACAAGATATTGGACTCTAAAAACTGAATGATTACCATGTCTGTAGCTTGCCTTGTTAGAATGGCTTCGATCCATTTGGCGAAGTAATCGGTAGCCATCAAAATCCATTTGTGCTGTGTTGATGATGTAGGCTAAATTTCTCCTATGAAATCAAGCCCCCACTGCTGGAAAGGTGCATTAACTACAACCGGATTTAGAGGAAGAGGAAGAAGCTTCCTTTTTCCATCAAAAACTTGACATTCATGGCAGCTCATGACTGTCTTATATAAATCTGAAAACAAAGATGGCCGATAATATCCTGCTCTCAAGATTTTATTAGTTGTTGTTTTCCAAAACAAGTGACCACCACAGTCTCCTCTATGGAAATAATTCATTACTTGCTGAGCTTCATTTTGAACCAAACAATTAAGGAGAACCCTTCCTAGATCTTTCCAATAGAGAGCACTATCTAAAATGCAGAATTTTGCAGACTTTAGTTTTAGTGATCTACCTTTACTTCTTGACATTCTAGGAGGAGGATAAAGATGCCGAAGAACATACACTATATTGGAATACCAAGGTGAGTTGAGAAACATCTCTGACACCTGAATGACTGTGCAAACATCTTCATCATCTGACATTGATGCAATGAGATTTATGTCCAGAGCATGAAGATTCGACTCAGCCATGAGTTTTTCCAAGCCTTGACCTTTGATCAGTTTGGTAGGATTAATCTCAAGATCATACTATAACATTGCTGCTATCCACTTACCTCTTCTTCCCTCTGGATTAGTTTCCATGAGGACATCTTTGACAACTGCGTTAGGAACATATGCTATGGTATGTGAATGCAGAATGTAAAATCGGAAATCCTTCAATGCCTGTATACAAGCCAAAGCTTGTTTCTCAATGATGTTATAGCACAAAGGAACATCTCTGGTAGTCTGGCTGAAAAATGCAATGGGTTGTTCCACCTGATCCTTATTTTGCATCAACACCACAGCCAAAGTGTGCTCAGATGCAAATGAAAATATAATTAAATCATGAGTATAATCGGGACTGGTCAAAACTAGGGCTATGTTCAAAGCAACCTTTACCAAGTTGAAAGATTTCATGGCATCCTCAAACCATTTTACAGAGTGTTCCTTCTTCAACATATTAGTTAACTCATGCAAATGCTCAGCCAGATTTGGTATAAATTTGCGTAAGAAGTTCATCTTACCATTGAAAGCTTGAATCTCCTTTTTGTTGCACAGAGAGTCTATTTGCTTGATTGTCTCCACCCTTCAAGGATCAATGCGAATACTATCTTTAGAAATTATATGACCAAGGAGTTTACCTTCCTCCATGGCAAAAAGAATCTTCTTTGGATTTAGAGAAATCCCGAACTCCTTGCATTTCTGGGAAACAATCCTCAGGTGGTGTAAATGCTCATCATCAGAACCAGAAAATATTGTCAAGTCATCTAATTAAATGACCAAGAAAACATCCTTCTCATTAGCAAAATCTATATCCATGGCTCGTTGGGAAGTGGCCCCGACATTCTTCAACCCAAATGGCATCTTGGCATACTGAAAAGTTCCCCATGGTGTTGTGAAGGCAGTTTTTTCTTGGTCTTTTGCATGCACCAAGATCTGATTATAACCTGAGTAGCCATCTAGTAGTGACATCCGTGATGTTCCAACTACTCTTTGCAGAATATGGTCCATCTTAGGAAGAGGTTAATTATCTTTCAGGGATACTTTATTTAGGTTCCAGAAATCAATGCACAACCTTATCTCTCCGGTCTTTTTTTGTACCGGGACCAAATTTGAAACCCAATCAGATAATCTAATTGGAGTGATGATGCCAGCTTTAAACAATATATTTACCTCTTTCTTGATGGATGGAAACAGCTTTGGACTGATTCTCCTCAACTTTTGTCTAAAAGGTTTTTGATTCGACTTGATAGAAATGGTATGTTGAATGATGTTCTTGTCATATGATTTCAAATCTAAGTAATCCCATGTAAAAAGATCAGAAAATTTAGAAAGAAATTTAACATACTTAGCCTTTGATTCGGGATACAATGTTTTTGATAGCTTTATAAGCTTGGGCTGGCCTGCTGTCCCAAGGTTTACATCTTCAACTTCTTTGTCGGTAGGAACCAAGGTTGGTTTTCTCGCCACATCATCTTGATCAAACAACTCCTTTAAAGGTATAAGACCTCTAGGAATAACATTATCCTTCAACTGTAAAACATCCATCTGATTTACCTCAATGTCTTGTTCATCAGAATCACAAACATCATCAATGAAATCATTCTTAAACTTCCCTTCATTCTGCAAAAGGAATTAATTTCATTGTCATCCCAAAAAACTTGCCAATATCTCAGATTATCAGGAATAGTAGGCCTATGTTTGACATGAATTTCAAATTTATTGCTAGAATTCATTGGAATTTTTAGATTGCTCACTACTGTAGCAAGTGAATCAGCAATGATGTTTTGAATTCTTGGCACCGTTGTCAATGTGTATTTTGGAAAGATTTTCAAGATATCTAGCATTGCGTTCTTATAAGCTCTCATTCATGGATTCTTCGCTTAATATTCTCCTTTTACTTGTTTAATCACTAGCTTTGAATCACCATAAACAAAAATCCTTTTCTGACACAGCTTCTTCAAAATTTTTAGACCTGTAATCAATGCCTCATACTCCGCTTCATTATTAGAGAAATCAAAATCTAATCTATAAGAACACACTAACATTACTTGGGACTTTGTCTGGTTGAAAAACAAGACTTCGAATCCAAATTCCAATACCCGCACCATCTTTACCCAAAGCACCATCGAAGTCCATGCTCCAAAGGCCGTCTTCATCTTCCAGGTGTTGGAATTCTGCTTTAGTTTCAATCTTACCTTTGCTGGTTGCTTCATTTGTCTTCTCTTCACTGACTTTCTACTCCTGTGGAGGCTGCTCAGAAGGAATTGCCATTTTTTCCTTTTCTTGATTAAGAACTGCTCTAAAACTCTCAGAAATTTCTGGTACATCATCTACTTCTACAAGCTGAATATCTACATCATTCAATCCACTATCAATGTACAAAACAAAAGACTCTAAATATATATGTACAACATTTATTAGATGATTTATGGTCTTCTCTTTACTAGTGATCATATACTTCATCTTCTTTTCCCGATACAACTTCCTCAATTGACCAAAAACATGGATTGTAGCGTAAGAGAAGTCAAGTTTTAAAGTGCCTTTGAGTTTGGCTCCCCAAGATATAGACACCATCATACCAAATCGAGGTGGTATATCAGCTACTACCACATCCATCAAGACATTCTTGGCTGGGATTTTCTCTAAGGAAACCACCAAATCTTTGATGAGACCAATACAACAAACTCTACCAGAATTAAATGAGTACAAATCATGATATTTTCGAGTGATATCCAGGCCCAACGTTTCCATGATGGCCTTGGGCATCAAATTGTGGGAAGCTCCAGAATCAAGCATAGCATTATGAAGAATATACTGATGCAGTCTAAGACTCAAATAAAAGGGTGGTACTTCACTATCTTCTAGCTGACCTTCTATAGCTAGACCAAAAATAAGTTCAGGGTGATCATCCTCAACATTCACCATGTCAGACAAAGGATCAATTTGCAGTATTATAGAGACATGTTGTTTGTAATGGCTATTCTTAACAAGCTAAGTCAAAGGAATGGACACTTCCAATTTAGCAATTTCACTTTATAAATTAAAAGATGTGTTTTTTTCTACCTCTTTGACACTGATAACCCACTTATATGTTTTCTCCTTCGTTGCACTATCCTTTTGTTGATTGTCTTTCTCTTTTGCAACTGTACTTGTTGATGGCTGATTTACCTTGCTATAATTCTGATTGGCAAGCTCCTTTCCCTTTTTCTGATTGCTTGGGGGATCATTCTTCCATTGAACCTCCTTCCTCTTCTGAATAGGATTGGTTGGTACATCTCTGCTCCTCAGAGGATATTGTCTCTGCTATGTGCTCAAAGCATTCATGTAACCATGCTGACAATCATCAGATTCAGCCTCCAAAACTACACCATTTTCCAAGATGTAGTCCTCATCCTTTAGAATGTCGGAGCCTTCTGCATACTCCTCATCTTTGGTCAGAAATATAGACATACCATTAGTAGTGAAAAAGTGATTTGTTTCAAGTATCGGATCTTCCTCATCTTCTTCTTCCACTCCTTGAACATAATTCTGTTGTAAGGGAGTTTTGATTTGTTGTTGTTGTTGCACTGGTTGTTCCGGTGCATTTTGTTCTCTTTGCTTGATTCATAATTGTGGTTGTTGCTACCCTCTAAAGTTTGGGTTCTGGATCTGAGGTTCAGGTCTATCTATGATGGACAACTGGTCAACCATCCTTTCCATTGTTCGAATCAATATATCCATTTTTACATCTGAAGTAGATGCTTCTGTTTCATAGTAACTCTTTTCTCTGATATCATTCTTACTCATTTGGCTAGCAAGTTCGCTTCTACGCTCACAGCATTATTTTTCATGTCTTCTAGAGTTGTAGGATTACGTTCACGCAACTAATATGCCATTTCAACATCAAATCCATATGGAAACTTAAGCAAAGCCAATCCGTGTGGCGGTTTGATGTTTGCAGGGATATCATTGTACATTGCATTAAATCTTACACAATATTCTTGCACACTCTCGCCCACATTTTTTTTGATGTTTTCATATTCGAACAAAATTAGAAGGGGATTCTTCTTCACCTCCCATCAATCTAGGAAATGCCTGTGAAGGATAGGTAGAGTAGTGATAGAAGTTGCTGGTAGGGTTCTAAACCATTTCCGAACTTCTTCAAAACTTTGTACAAACAACCTCATCATCACATCTTAAATTTCAACTTCATGGAGGTCAAAGAAATCATTCATATTGTCTACGTGCTGTTGAGTTGTAATGGTTTGGGTGTCGTGAAAGAAAGGTATTTTGGTTTGATAATCAGCGGACATGGCACCAGGATTTTGAGGTAAAACAAGGGGTGCATATTGGGCAACCATAACTAGAGGTGGGGGAGGTGGTGGATTTAAAGCAAGGATTGGGATATTCGATATACTCAAAGGGGGATTAATGATAGCTTGAGTGGTGTGAACAATCTATGAAGAAGAAGGTAGGGGGTAAGAGATTGTTTGAGTGCCAGTAGATGCAAAGGAGATATCTCAAAAATTCAAAGATGCCCTATGAGTCTTATTTTGCACCCAAGTGTTTAAGTTTGAAGAGAGGTTCTGAAACTGATCAAGAGTATGAATAAGCTGTGACCTTGATTTATTTTGTGACAACAAGTCTTCAATGGGGTTGTAAAGAGATATATAGGAATCAAAAACTATTTGATCAATCCAACTTAAATATTTATTGCAAAATAAACTTTGCTCAAAATTAACATCAAACTCAATGTCTTGCAAAGTGTCTAACCTCCCCGGGAGTGAATTAACATGAGGAATGAAATCCTCACTTGATTGTTCTTCAGCTAAACTAGATTTCTTTGCAGTCTTCTTAGATTTTCACCCAATTTTATGAGGATCACTGACAATGGTTGGAGGATTCGGATCTGGATTGGATCTGGTGTACTTTTGAGAAGCCAGTATGTCTAATTTTGAAATTTTATATATTGCTTTACAACTATCCAATTCAACCTATAAATTCTAAAAATCATCATCCACAAGCTTAAGAATTCAAATGAAACATCTTACTGGGGTGATTGACTTCTGATATTTCACTTCCCCAGTATGGTCACCACTATGTTATCACTTGGATTGAACCTTAGGCTGAAGGAAGACAATGCCATGGTAACCACAAACCATGCTTAGCCAAGTAGCTAGCCCTACTAGGCCAGGAGGGTGCTCTCTCTGTAAGGATCTCAGACAAATTGACTGGATCTAGAAACTGATATTAGGCTAGGTATAGTAGCATAAGTTTTGATTTGATTTTGAAGGGTTTTGCTGGATCAGGAGGAGCCAAACAGTTAGGGTAAGGAAATTAGGTCAAAACTGCAGGGTGTTTGATGGGGCAAGGTAGGCACAATGATCATAAACTTAGGCTTTGATGGATGAGGTGAAAAGACAGGTGAGGAGCTAGAAAGAGCATGTAAACCACATGGATTCTTCCTAAACTGAGGAAAACACAGACTGTGAATATTTTCCCAAAATAGAGCATAAATATTATGGTTTCTGCCTATCAACTTGAAAACATCCACTTAAAAGCAATGAAATGATTGATGAATTACAAAAAATAAAATAAAATTAACATATGATCACAATAGATAGAAACTGAACTGAGCATCATACCACATGGATCCCAAAGAAATAGCTGCAACTTTTCATTATTCTCTTGCTGATAATTGATACAAAATGATGTCTATCAAATCCTAAGCATCCCACTGAGTCCAACCCTTTACAATGAGAAAGAAAAGGAAGATATACACATTAATTCAACCTCCTCCCATCCTCATGGGTCGAATTCCTAAGATGAGGAACTAATCCATCAAAAATTGAACAAGAAACTGGAATCTAGGCAACCTAACAACTTTCCTCTAAAAGGGAGGAAACTGATTCATTTGTCCTCAAGATAACTTTTGATCTAATGAATCTACCTTTCAATAAGTACTATCCATCCTATTTACATGCCTAGCCACCATTTACATCAGTAAAAACATCATTCATGAGAGAAAACCCAAAATTACAGTCATAGCACAGTGAAGTGAAAATTCAACATAAAATTGTCCTATGTGCAGCGCCCAAGCTCTATGTGCAACACTTTGTTTAGGACCATTTTGGAGGTCTTCCCAGTGTCCAAATTGAGCCCATGATAGCTCATTCGAAAGCCTGTCCTGTCTCATTTCCAAAGCTGCCTTTAGTTTCCCATTTGGAATTGATTTTACCCCAAAAAAACAGATTCTCCCAAGACTTCATTTGTGCCCAATGACATGGGCAGAAAGGTCATTTTTTGGGTGTTTTTTGACCTTTTGGTTGACCCGTTTTGCTCCAAAACCTTAGAAAATGCATAGGGTGCATGTACACATAATTTTGAATCCAAAAATGCTGACCATTTCCTGTTTGGACACCCCTAGGAAAAGCACATAGAGCTATTTTTTCTGAGTCAAAAATTGCAAAATTCTTCAAAAACACAAAAATTTCTCAAAACTCACTCAAAACTTGTGGAGAACACCACCATCAAGTGTCTGGGTTAGCCAAGGAAGCTTCAGAAAGCAATCTAAGCCTATCACCCTCTTTTTTGCCTTTGAGTGCTTGTTTTTAGCCTTGTCTTCATTTGCTTGACTCTTATGTTACAAATCTTGTTCCGAGTCCTGTAATGGCGAGCCATGTGCCTAATGATTTGATTGTCCCTGTTGGCCCTTTGTAGTAGCTTCTCCAAATGCAATTTGACCCTATCAATACTTGTTTCTCTATCCTCAATCTCCTTTTCAAGCCTTTGTTTTGTAGTCAAGGTGGCTAGGGTTTCTTCCTCTTACATTACTGATTTTCCTTTGTCACCTTGCCTCTTTACTTCTTGCATCACTGATTTTCCTTTGTCACCTTGCCTATTTGCTTCTTGCATTACTGATTTGCCTTTGTCACCTTGCCTCTTTGCTTTGAGAATTTCTAGCTCCATGAGGAATTGTTTTTCACTTAGCTGCTTGTTCTCTTGCTCAAGGTATGAAATGGCATACTTATCTCTAGCCAAGTTGTCCATCAGTGCTTGGACCTGTGCATATTTTTCCCTTATGGTTGTATTTTCATTTGTTGCCACATATTGAACCTCCAAGTCAACTATCTCAATACCATGATGAATGTGTGGTTGTTCTAATCCATCATGTTCCATCAAATCAAATTCCCTTTCCTCTTCATCATTAAGGCTTTCCTCTAGTATCTTTTCTTTCCCTTTATGCACTTGCTGCACTTGTTGTACCTGCTGTGTTGATGAAGGTGGCAAAGCCCCTTCCACTGTTTATGGAGCAAGCATTTTCGTATGAGTTGATGAAGAAGGCAAGGCCCCTTCCACATCAGTTGGAGTATTTTTGCATTACGACATAGGTTTGGCACTATGGCACAGGTGTTGTCCTTGATGGCAACTCACTCAGATGGCATATCATAGTTCACGATCTCAGAATGGAAGAAAAATAGATATACGCAGGTTCCTCCTAACCAGGTCACGTATACACACGGGATTGATGATCAAAAGTCGCGTATGTGTATACACACATTTTCACACGGAAAAGCGCGTACATGTGGGAAAGCTTATTTTTGGGTCCATGGTATTTGGACCTTGGTATTGCGTCTAAAGCATTGAACCCAGGTATTGGGTCCCTAGTATTGGATCTCTATGGTTTTGAACCATGGTTTGAGAAAGGCCTAAGACTATAAAAAGGGGAAGGAGATCATTTGACAAAGGCATTGACTTAAGTATTGAATATCTTATGAAGAGCAAGATCTAGAATACTGGTCATTGGTTTATGGTGCATAATTAGATCTGAATCAAGGAGGAACCTGAGCGCAAGGAGAAGGATAAGTTCTATTGATGGGTCAAGATCTTAAGGCTTGAAGAGAAGTATCTTTGTGTAATTTTGATCTGTTATATTTGGCGCATGACTTGATCTATAAATATGATAATCTGGGTATAACTAATGTCTGAATAAGTGAAAAGGGTAAATTATCTTTTATAGATCTATACGTAGGTTCGACACAACAGAGGTGCGTATACATGCTGGTTCACTAACTCAAAACAACGTATACGCTGGTTGGCCTTGATGCAGAAGCGTATGCACACAGGTTCTACATATTGAAGTAGTGTACGTCTCATGAAATATGTTTTAACTGCTTCTATTTATTGGTGTAGTGTTCTGGGTTCAGAATTGGTGTTTGGTTATTGTTACTGTTTTCTGGTTACAACATTCTGAGAAGCGATTGGTTGATTCAGTATTGGTTTGTACAAAGGAGATTGGTTGATGCAGATATACTTGATGTTTGATTGATGTTATTCATGGATCTAGTCTAAAAATTTATGAAACGTGGTCCCTGGAAGAAAAGAGAAAGTTGTAGCCTTCTGCAGGTAGCAGCCTGGGTACTAGTATAAGACTGCACCAATACAGGATCATTGTAAAAAGAAGTTTCTAATTAAAGGAAGATAGAGACGAATTGCAGCAGGTGGTTTTCACCCACATTGGGTTTCCACCTTACATCTTGGTGTTCATGTGTGTTGCTTATGTGTGATGATTTGTTCTGCTTTACTACTCCTGTTTACTATTCATAGTGTCAATAATGTTCTGATGCACTCATTAAGAAGCAACTAACTGAATTATAAGTTTACTGGATATACGCTTGTTGCATTACACACAGTTGTGTATACACACGGTTTTCCTTAACTGAAATAGTGTATATGAATATGAATATGGAAATGTAAAAGTTATATTGATTTGATAATACTGATTCACCCCCCCTTCTCAATATTATTTCCAACAGAGTAAACACTTGCCTATCCACTGCAAACAACTTTCTAGCCCCTCTCTGATAATTTTTCCTCCCTTATGTGGTTTTCTCTAATGCTGAGGTTCATCTTCCATGCTTTCACTATCATAGTTTTCCTCCTCCTCATAATATTTATCTTGTTTATCCATGTTTTTGAGTTTGAAGCTTTAGAAACCCTAGATAAGGTAATCAGGAAGTGGGAGTTATGGTGAGTAGGGATAGGGGAAGGGGAGAGGAGTTTGTGTGATGTATGAATGAGATATGTATGATGTGAGAGTGAGAAAGGGGGGTATTTTTTAGTAGGGACATTTTTGTAAATAAGGGTTTAGGGATTTTGTTTGGGGACTAGGGTATAGGGGATAAGTATATTTGATAGTAGGGAATAGGGAATAGGGAATAGGGATGATATTTAAGGATATGACAACAAGATATGGGAATGAACTGGAAAATGATAAGCAGGGAGGGTTTTTAGACAACCTAGGGTTTGAAAATTTTAAAGAAAACCAACTTAAAAATCTTGAAATGAGAATTGGGAGGATATTTTAGGGAGTATACTTACTTGTTTGAGGCTCTAGGTAGCAAAAGGAGCAATTTAGATGGTTGTTAGGATGGTTTTGATAGTTGCTGGCCCTATGAGCAATGCCGTGTACAAGTGCGCAATGACCTGTTGTATGCGTAGCGCCGTGCAAAAATACATAGGTGAACATGCTCTATATGCAACAATCAATCTCTATGTGCAGCGCCCAATCTCTATGCATAGCGCTCAAGCTCTATGCACAACGCCCAATCTCTATGCGCACCGCTCAAGCTCTATGCACAGCACTAAACTTGCAGGTTGATTTTGACTGCCTTCCCGGTGTCCCAAATAGTGCGTTGGAAAGGTATCTCTCTTGGCTACACAATGGACCTATCAAGCACTGAAAATGATCCATTATAGCTCCTGAAAAAGCAATTCTCCCAAGACTGGTCAAAAAGTGCAGAATGAGGATGCAAACTTGAAGTGTTCTCTTACAGGAAATTTTTGGAGTTCTCCCTCAACTCCAAATTGAGATCATGATAGCTCATTGGATTGATATTTCTCTCTTGTTATCAGTTGACTCATTAAGTAAGTCATTTGGAAAATCCAGCTAGAAGAAAATTGATTTTCCCAAAGTCACTGTAGAATTGCAACAACTCTCTTGTAGCCACTGTATTTTGACATTTCTCTAAAACCATGACACCTGTGTAAAAAGTGAACGAGGTTTTTCATCCTTCACCTATTATGGAAAAAACCCTCTCTCACTTGTGTCAAATTCATCTTTTCTTGGTCAGAAACACAGGTTGAAGAAAAATCGGCCCTTATGTGTGGTGAATGACTTGTCCCTTGGAATGACTTCTTGACAAATGATGGGGACCTGATGTTGATGATATGAAATGGCCTCATACTTGATGATATCCCTTATGCCTCCTCTACTTAGATATCTTTGATTCCATAGAAAACCCTAGCTCAGTGGGAGAGGAAATTAGGGTTTAGTGCTTGTGGAAAATGATGATTTGGACACCCTTGGTAAAAGACAACTCCCTTTGGCATGCACTTGACCCTTTGAAACTTTACCCTTTCACTTGACTATTTCCTTTGACAAATTGATCTTTTGATGGTCTGGCATCTTTGGAATACTGAGTTAACAGCTTGGGATGGTGAAATTATTACATTTGAAAGACATAAAATTACATAATGAAATAAGCGTTTCTCTTTACAAATCATCTTCACATGGTGAAGTGATGTTATTTGATCACCCTTTATTTACTGGTCTTATGCAATGGAATGGAACCTTGACAACCATAATGACCTAATGAAACCTTGAAAAACCCTAAAAGACCTAATGAGACCTTGAAGGACTGAATTTCAAAATGACATAATGACCTCATGACTGATACAAATGGCATGATAAAAATAACTTTATGGATGATGTACAGTCAACAAGATATGAAACTATGCTAGCAAGTAATCACATTTAGGGAAGAGTGATGTTTTTGGACTAGGAATACCATCAACAACTAATTTTTTTGCATGACCTAGTGGAATGATAAAAAATTTCTGTGTGGGACACCTAAAATGAATATGAAAAGAGCAATTTTGATCACTGCTGGTAGTATGAAAATACTGGCTCTAAAAGTATCATCGACTAGAAGAAATTCAAGACTCACACAAAGAGAGGGAATAAATAGATAACCAAGTCTTGATAGTTATAGAAGTTCCTCTTGGATTTCACCCTGCTTGTCTAAGAATCCAAACATGGTTTCATGCAAGACTAACCTATGGGTGCAAAAACAAACAAAGGAAAGAAGGAGGATAAATAAAAACAAAGTAAAGAGAATCAAGAAATGAACAAGAAAAGAAAAACTACTCCTACTCCTAACCTAAGTAGAGCATAGACCAACTTATGTAAAGTGATATTTCCAATGTAGCCATCAGTGCGTTGGTTGGCCCATGAAGGCGAGAGCATGATCAAAAATAAATATATGCAAGTAAACCAACATATAAAAAAGTTAAAACAATGCAAACCAATACGTGTGAAGCATGTATGCATCTGCAACAAAGTAAAAACAGAAAGAACATGAAAGGAACTCTACGGATGTATCTTGGTTTCCTAACACATTGTGAGTGGAAGGCAAGCATATTCACACCTTCGAACTTGAAAAATGAGCAAACATAAGGAAAGAAGAAAAAATTTGTTTTGATACAGTTATTGCTATGTACAAGTCCTGCAATGTTTGAGTAATAAGATCGTGTGGTTCCGGTGGAGGATGGAAAAATGGTGAGATATATTGATTTTCAATGTGAACAACAGAGTGATGAGGACCTTGGAAAGATTCAACATATTTCTGATCAGAAGTGGAACTGACCTCAAGGCTACAAGAACCTGACATAACCATCAGCTCGGGCTGAAGTGCCTTGACAACTTGAGGAGTTTCCAATTCATCAAAAGATGGATCATTAAATACCAGTGGCTTAGAAAGACAAAAATAGAAAAATCATAATCGTGATCGAATGAATGAATGAAAAGATCATGACAACCATGATAAAAAATTTCAAGATGATGGATAGAGGTATCCTCATGATCCGACGAATCATAAAGACAGGATGATGAAAAATGAGAAATTTCACCCTCTTTGTTTCCAGAAAGGTAAGATGAGAGATTGGGAGGATCAGGGAAGATATATTTCTCCTCTCCATGTTGAAATGGAAAACTAACATTCCACGTGTTCTGCGAATGATCGGAAATAGAACATCCGGAAATGAATTTTCATAAGATGGAACATAACTAATAGAATCATGGAATATATCAGGATACGACGAATGAGGTGCAAAGAAAAGGAGGTCATCCTTCACTGCAAATTCGTGTTCAGATTCCCACACATACTCATAACAAATGATACTGTAGGTTGAATGTTCAACACCAAATCCGTCCAGAACTTGATCCTCGTGAACATCACATGTGAGATCTGAGACAGATGAACACAACAAACCAAAATTTGGAGGATGAAGAGATAACACTTCATGGAAACCATTAGAGTTACAGTCCAAATCTGTGCAGAAATCCTGAGCAGGTGGGGTAGGAGGAGATTGTGATAAATCAACAGGTGGATTCTCAACTTCTCCCACCTCGACCTATGGAGCTAGAGCTATTTGATGGGAAGGGGACATCAGGTTAGTTGGGACAACAAACTTGTTCATATAATATTTATAAGCTATAACACTGAGGTATGTTGGGAGAGGTTCGAAAGATTCTAACTCATGTGGATTCTTAGAAACGTGAAAAAGATATTGAAATCTTTCATCCAAGAATTCCTAGTCAACTTCATCTTTAGGAAATTCAAAAACAGGAATGAAGAAAATGATCGTGAAAATATTGTAGAGATTCGTGAGGTGATTTTTGCAATTTAAAAATTTTTCTATTAAGGGATTTACGATCATAAAGAATTAAAACACGACACAATTCTATAAAAAATTGATCAAAATAGTGTATAGAGGCTGCAGGCAATGTGTGACACCATTTCTTTGTGCACCCCTTCAATGTGAAAGTGAACAACCCACATGAAATATCATCGAACGGGACATCATGCTTGTCACAAAAGCCAACAAAAGAAACTGTGTGCTTGAACAAGGTTGTTCCACCCTCGCCATTAAACTTATAGCTGGACAAGTCATCTAAAATGCTCACCAAAACTTCAAAATGTGCAGTGTTAGAAAAACATGTCGGGGTTTTGATCTGGACAGAAGTCATGAAATATGTGTAGAAATTCAAAACAGACTTCATGGGCTCAACTTGTCATCTGGCCCTCTTTATAGAACTAGAAATGTTGACGGCATTGGACCTACCAACATTTAAGGGATCTCCTTGATATGAAGTCCCAACTAGACCTCACACCTTTTGGAGTGGGAGTCCCAGAAATGGGTGGTAGTGTAATGCCTTGACCGTGGTAGCGTGCAGAGATAAGTATGATAAATTTGGGTGGGAGAAAGTGTGTGATCCCACGAAGGGTCAAGTGCGATGCATGTAGGTTCTAACACACGGAGGAGAAAAGGAAGTGTGCCCCTTAGAAGCCTGTTATAGTATGTGGCTTGAAAGGAACACAAGAGCAGAATGACATCACAAGCTAAAATGAAGAATAGTCCAAAAGTTAAAGTGATGATTTAATCCAACAATACACATTCAACAAGATTCATACAAATGCATGCAAAGTAGTTCATAAGAAAAGGCGTGACTTAAACAACATACATTTCCAATACAACAAGAGTAGTTCTACCATATTAACAACATGTGCATGAAAGCATGCTACCTCTGATATTATTATTATAAGTTAAAGTTCCATCCATACATACACCATTGACGACCACTAGCCCCAATAGTGGAACATTAAAGTAAAGAACAACTGATCCTCCAAAGAAGTATACTCGCTCTACACTATGGAGAAGTAAAGGCTCTTCACAATACTCCCAAGCCTTTTCTAACCCTAACCCTAGCCAAAAGCTTGGCTCCCAAAAGCCTGTTCTATGAGTTATAAGGTTCTATTTATAACAAAGGGTGGGGTGACCCTTGACATTCCCCTTTGTGACGCTTTGACTTCCCTCATGACTCATCAACTTCTTCACTATATGACACAGTACATAATGACTTTTCATATTCCAATATTGACACTTGGAATTTTCACTTACAACATATTAACAAATAACAATACATTTTCCACATGCACCCATGTAAGACAAAATAGGCTAGAGACAACCTAACAAAACAAAACACTATGATTCCAAAGTTTGGGGGAAGTCAAACTCGACAACCTCCACTTGGTGCTTCTCAGTCACATATCGGTGCCAATATTGGTATAGTGTGATAATGTCCCCAAATTGTTTGATGGTGTCTTTCAGGAAGTAGACTCTTGCCTCCATGGCATTCGGGTATATGGTCTTGGAACCTGTATCCAACTCATTCTGAAGCACGAGAAACATGGTCTTGACCATAACATGACCTCCAATGTACTTCTGCATGTTGTGGGTGCTTAGTTTGAAGTCTTCTCTAGTGGCCTCTCCTCTTAGCTAGTCCAATTACTCATCGATCTCCAATCGGACTTGGTTCTTGGCTTAACATCGGTGAGGGAACTGATTGACAAGATCTTGTGCATTCTTACCATGACATCCAAACTCCAAACTATTGTAAGACTGTGCATATGAGGCTTGTATATTTTCAACGAATGAGGTGAGTTGCTCATAGTTTTGGATGAACATTCAAATCTTCATTTTCTCCATCTTGGCCTATGGCTTCATCTTCTTCTCTAAGTCAAGCGGGGCCCCTTTGTACCACATTGTCCACTCTTGTACATGGGCGATAACGACATGTATGTTCTTGAGAGTTTGAACAAACTCTTTGCTCCACTGTTGTAAGCCACACACATAGACAACTACTTGATGCATGGTGAAAAATCCATTGTAGAGCTTCCACATGGTATCACCAAGTGTTGATACTTAAGTATCACTATCTTCATCTCTCCTAATGCGGAAACTACATTCTGCACTAATGCTTAGAGTTTTTCTACCTTTTTCCCGATAGCCGACAAATTCTTTTCCATTTGTTCATTCCTGGGCGTTAGGTACTTGACATTTGAGCTTGTTTCTCCTACATAGGCCAAGCTGGCTTTGGCAAGGGAAGTTTGATCCTTCCTAGTTTTTGACACTATCATCCTTTCCTTGATGAATGTAGGTGATGTGTGATCATCCAGAAAGTGATTCCTCCATGATTGTACTCTCTTCTTCTGTAACTCATCAAATGATATATTTTACACATCCATGACTAGATCATCATCAAGGAGAACAACATCTCCTTTCTCGCTCGAGGCTAGTTCTTACAATAGAGGTGGTAGAGACCAAGATATGACTTGTGGTGTTCTCGGCATCAACTCAGTGTCTTCATTATGTGGTTCCTTTTCTAGCTCCATCTCTGTCACTTCGATCCATTAATCAATCTGCTGAGAAAACTTCTGATCCTGCATCTTTTCACCATTTTCCTCAACTGCTGGTTGTTCCAGCTCATCATCCTGTATCAGTGTGGTTTTCTTTGTCATCGTGCCTTGACTTTGTTCTTATTATTGCTTCTACTTCGCTTCTCTTTCTCTCCTCCTCAACTCCTATTCTTCCTTCAGCTTTTGCTCCCTCTCTTGTAGCTTCAGTTATGCTTCCTATAACCTCTGCTTTTCTCTCTTCCTTCACTCTTCTCTCTTCATCAGCTACTCCCTCTTTTCTTCTACTACCAAAGATGCCTTTTCTAGGATAGGATATGCCTTCATTTTGCACCTTTTCTCTCCCTCTGGGTTCTCAACAATATTCCTCTTTCCTTTTTCCTACACTGGATTGTTTCCTTCTGCTATTGTTGTTGTCGCTTTTGGAGCTGTTCCTATCTTTAGAGAAACCTTCCAAGTTCCTGCTAAACTAACCGACTCATTGAGTCTGGAGGCATTGTAGTAGTACCTCCAAGGGTCCTCCTCTGGCTAATGAAATGTCTCATGGATCCATAGAAAGTATACTAGAGTACAATGGTCTTTACAAATATCGTGAGGATCATACAGATTAAAGTATTTGGTGCCAAACTCAAACTTCACTATGTCTTTAGCCTCGACATTTGCATCTTTCAAGCTCTTAATCTTGTATAACCTGATCCACAAAGGAAGAGTGGGCCATGATGATTTCTTTTTCCTATGCAGTCCCACTGACAACCCTGTAGCGAGGTGGTATGAAAATTATTGCATGACCAGTTTGTCAGTGTCATACCTTGGTAGAAAATGTAGCGGATTCTCTCCACCAAATATTCTGACGAAGGTGCCACCAGGTGAGGCATACCAATTTGCAATGTTAACTATCACCTCAATTGCTTCTTTGGACATGCAAGGTGGATCTTGTTCAAAGATAAGCTTGTATAATGGGATGAGAAAATGACCAGTTAGGCTTTTCATCACTCCTCGATAGATGCAGTTGGAAATAAACTTGCAATAGATGTTGACGACAATATTTTGTGGTGTCCATATCCCACCCATGCCAGGGAACTATTGTTGGGCACAGATTTCATCCAGTAAATATGAGGACATATAAAACCTTGCTTTCTCATTCTTGGGCGGATTCTAAGCCTTAGAAACATGGGATTTCAACTAATGAGCCAACAAATCCAACTAGTTGAATGGCCTCCCATCATTCACCAATTGGTACAGTAAGACTACCCACCCTTCAAGAAAGGTTTATGTGTTCTCTTGACCATATATTTTGCGAGGAAAGATTATCAAGAATTGGTAAGACATGTCGAGGGACTTTGTATTGTAAACATTAGTGGGTGTTTGCCTAAACTTTGATGACTCTTTCACCCAACACTTAAAAATGTATTTAGTGTTTACATAACTATGGGTGGCATAAAAAAGTGAGTCCATGTGCTTCACCAGCTCGAGCAAGTGATACATATGTTGAAAGTTATTTTCCTTGAACGTGGCAACCTCTCTCTCGCTAGCACTACTCAATGTCATAGTCTGTTCATCTTTATGCGAGACAATATAGCTAATGATGTTTGCACATGGGAAGGCAGGGTACCTGCATGCAACATTGTATAATCCTGACTGTTAGATGCGAAGATAAAGATGTCTTCTTCCAAGTATGCCTTGAAGTCCTCTGCAAAAGTGTCTTTGATATGTTGCCATGTTAGTGTTGTTCCCTTCTCAATGAACAATTGAGTATCTTCATATACTGGTAGATTGACTAATATTTTCTCAACTACTTTCCCAGTACTACTCTCGACGGTTTTCTTTGATGTAGTTCTCTTGGATGCCATGTTAACTGTAATTTCTAGAGAGGTTCTCAACAACTCTTGTACCTATGGGATAAAGAGGACATTCATGGCGAGAAAATTTCATCTAAAAGCAAAACAACTTCAAGACAAGATCAAGCAGCAAGCCAGGCTCTTGATGGGAAGGATTGCACATTTTTGACTGAGAGAGGTGACTGACTAACCATGGAAACTTTTCATTGTGTAGTACCAACAGTCAGCGTGGGAGCTAGATGACTAAAACTACACAATGTGTAGTTTAGTCTAGGCCAGGACCTGGGAGAGATTGTGCATTGTGTAGTCTTAGTGGCCAAGTTGGGAGACTGGTTCCTTGAACTGTGCAATGTACAGTTGGAGCTAGCCCAGGCTAGGCTTTAAAAATCTAGAAGCCAAGGCAAAGGCTTGAGTCTCTAGATCATGGAGAGCTAGCTGTGCACAGTGAGATTCGGGCAAGGGGACCCAGATTTGCCAAAGGGGAGTGTGAAAAACAAGCCTATTTGAGGGATGGTGTGATTTTGAGTGCATATATGATTAAGTGTTGATGAATGCATGTGAAACAAGTGCATGATTTGATTAAATTGAAGGAAAATGAAGCATGTGAAGAGAGTTGCCACAATGACGACCGTTGGTGCAAAAATGGGAAAATGGATGTGACGCATGGGAAAGGAAATCTATAACTTGAAACAACACTTCTACAAGCTAAAAAAAGTTTAAACTCCAATAGAAGTTCAAAGAAACAAGTGAAACAACACTCACACAAGCTAAACAACAAAAAGAGAGAAAAAGTGGAAAAAGACGAGAAAAGAAAAACTCACCCTGAAAAGTGACGATGATCACATCGAAGGCTCCTTGATCTCCTCAGGAATTCTAGAGCTCCAAGATTGAGTGTGAAAATGAGCTCTAGAAGCATTGATTAAATAAATTTGTCCAAGTTAGGGTTTATGACGTGTATGCCTAAAATTAAGGAAAAAACAACACTTGGCGACATTTTCTAAAAATACTGCAAGTGCCTCCTTTGGGTTACTAAAAATAGATATCTATTTTTTAGGGATGCTTTTTTCTTTTTTGGGAAAACTGTGATGCATTGCCCAGAAAGATTGCACAGTACTGGGAAGGGATGGGTAACTCTCAGGCTTATGCACTGCATAGTTTCTAAGCACACTGAGGTTTGTGTAGTTTCTGAGCTTAGTGTTGGGTTTCCCCTCCATGGCTTCTCATTTCCAGAGCTCAAGTCTCATTGGAAGTTAGGACTACACAATTCCCAACAACAAGGCAAGTCGCCCTCAAGAATTGTGTAGTTTTCTGAGGCAATCCCAGAACTGTTAAGGGACCAAGTGAGGAGATCTAATTTTGGTTAGAAAATAAACTAAGTGAGCAAACATAAGCCAAAGATGAAAAGGATAATTCTCGGTCGAAGCATGGATACCTAGATCAGTGTAAGAGGAGTTGTTATGGTTTAGAACGAAGGCTCCAAAATTGAAGCATAGGCAAAATTTTGGAGGGTGGTTGTAGCCACTACAATACAACCATACCCAGATTTAGAGGTTTAGCATAGATAAGGAAGCCCCTAAGCATGCCTTTGGTTTGTGGCCTTCATTAAACCACCGCAGGTTGAAGACCTCCTTTTCTTTAGGTTGAAGGTCTCCCTCTTCAAAGTATTAATGATCACTTCCTCTAGCATAAGACTTTAGATTCTTTATAGATTTGGAAGAGTTTCGATAAATGCACTAAGTGTTCCGGGTTGAGACCCAAATGGTCTCCCTTTACAAAATAATCGGGAGCACTTCCTCTAGCAGAATAATTCAACTTCTTTCCAGATTTGGAAAAGTTCTAGGAATTGCATTACACATTCTAGTGTTGGTAGTAATCCTTGAACCACCGTCGATTGAGATCTCGATTTCTCCCACCTTATGCCATCATCTCAGAGAGGACATTAAGCCTATTGTTTCCATGCATTATTGTATTTTTTTATTAGAGTTCTCTTCTTGGACTTGTATGTACCCCTTCGGATTAAGGGGGGGAATGTTAGACACCTAATCTGCTAAGGGTTATCACGTGGAAGTTGAATAGTCAAAGTGAGTCCAAGAGACCTTGGAATATGAATCCAATAGTCATAAAAATGTATTGTAAATGTATATCTTGTGAATAGTAAATGCATTTCATGCTTATCTTAATATGTTGTCCATTATTTTTGTGTTATTTTAATAGTGTAAATGAACACACACACATGCATAATTTTTTTTAATATTTAGAGGACTTAGTAATTAGGTCAGTCTCATACTCTTGTGACATAGGGTTGATTCCAACTTCTACCACTATAAACTCTAGGAGTGTACATATACCCCTTCCGCACTCATAAGTGAATCAGGGGGATTTCAATGCCAAAATTCTTTGCACATAATACTTCACTTACATGACCTTTTCCAGTTGAGCTGCCCCTAAGGGATTTATATGTAATAAATAATATTAAAAATAAAAAATATTAACAAAACACAAATTCTTTATTATAAATTTATTTTAATTTTAGTTATCTTTTAATAATACACAAAAATACTATTAAAAAAATTAAGTTAAATAACTCTATTTAAATTATTTTTTAACAATAAATTTCATATATTTGCTCATAATGTATTTTTTCTGCAGAAAAAAGATGTAGTTTTTCATTAGTAATGAAGAAATTACATTCTATAGATGCATCAAAATGCATTCAATTCAAAAAAGTTAATAACTAAATAAAAATCCAAAATTGGGCACATATGTCTGTCCACTATCAGAAGATATTAAGTCTTTGATACATATTGCATCATCATCATATATAGTATCAATCATAAATATGCATAAATATAAATAGACATTATAATGCTCCATGAGCATGCATATAAATATGCATATGATAAAAAGTGATATCAAAAGATCTCCAACCCCAAACAAGCAATTAACCTTGAGGAGTGATGTCTATGAATGACTTGTGGAGGTATTCCTATGTATTTTTTCCTAGTGGCTCGAAGATTTTTCATGTGCCCAGAACCTGTTGAGCACTTGATTTAGGTAGTTGGTTTGCTTATGCATTATGTTCCCTGTAGATATGACAAAATGCAAATTGAGAAAAAGAGTATTTTTAATAAAGAGTCTTTTCAATGATAGGAAGTAGTGTGTGACTATGACAACTTTGTGTCTCATTAAACCAATTTATAGGATCAAAGAGTCCCAAAAAATCCAAAGTGTATGACATTCTTTTTCAATGGAAAACAATAAGAGAAATTTTAAGGCAAGTAATTCAACATATTTGTTTGATCCTTTGCCAAAACTGAGTTGCATTTTGAAAAGTGATGCTCATGTAGGAACAAGCATTAGAGGAAATTTCAGCCCAAAAGTGGCTTCCTAAGGAAAAATAATAAAATAATAGTTAAAATAATAAAATAAGAGTTATGAATTTTGGAGTGAAAATAAAAAAACTACTCTTTTATTGCATCTTTTTTCTTATCTCCTTATAAGTTTACTCAAATTTAAAGTGTATACACTCGTTGGATGCAAAATTAAATTCTACATCCAACGAATATCCATTATGCATACTTACGAGAAGACCCACATTGATTAAAATTGAAGGTACATTAAAAAAGTGGTGAACACATTTTTTTTACTATATCTTCATTTTTTATCAATGTGGGTGTTCTCATAAGTATGCATAATGGGTACTTGTTGGATGTGAAATTTAATTTCACATCCAACGACTGTCTACACTTGAAATTTGAGTAAACCTATAAGGAATAGGAAAAAAATACAATTAAAAAAAGTAGTTTTCTTCTTTTCCCTCCAAAATATTTGCAATTATCTCTTTTTAAATTTTAAGGATTTTGACAGGTTTACATATTATGACATGGAATTAAATGAAAATTATGGGCACTTTTAGGTTGAAATTTCCTCTAATGATAGCCCCATCATTGCACATTCCAATTTCTAAGGAAGTCTTGTCAAAGTAGGCCCACAGAGAAGAGGTGTTAATTTATTTAGTTGTGATAATGTGAGGGGAATGCCTTGATTCCAACATGGGAAGAAAAGATAAAGTGGCTATGACCCATGTGGCCGCCCGATCTGCTGATGAATGTGTTTCCTGGAAGATGTATTTGTTTCTTACAATCCACACACTCCATAAAATGAGCTGAGAAATGTTTCTATACTTATTTTCACTTATTTTCTCCCACCAAGACCCCCATGCCTTCATACAATATTTTGTAGTCCATACAATAGTTATTCCAGTCAATTGTTTGCAAACAACCCAAATTTTCAATGTTAAAGGGCAAGATAGGAACATGTGTGCTATTGATTCTTCAACAATTTTGCACATAGTACACTAGCTGGGCCCTTCCTTCCACCTCTGTCGAGTATTATCACAAGTGGGAATTATTTTTTCAATAAGGAACCACATGAATACCTAGACCTTGACTGGATGCTTTAATTTCCACAATTTCTTCCACCACTAGGCTTGGGCCTACAGTCTATCTACAATGACTAGATGCTGATAACTTATTTTAGGTGTATATTCCCACAATGGACAATGTACCTAACATAATGAATCCTCCCAATCTCATATTATTACATGTGACAAATTTAAGGCAACGATGTAGTTCTTCCAAATCCACATGAAAGCACTAGGAAGATTGAGTTGATTACCATCAACCCATCCTTGGGCCCATATTGCGGATCGAGTGTCATCTTCCACTTGATTCAAGGTAACCTTGCCATTTTATTTTAATAATGTTACTAATTCGATTGGGAGACGAAATCTTTCCCCATATCCTAACCAGGGGTTTTCCCAATTCCTCACCTTTTCTTCATTTTCTACCTTCCGTGCAAGTCCACTTTCAATTAGAGAGAAGGAAGTTAAAACTTTTGTTGACATTCAGATAGATGATATAATTTCTTATTATGGTAAATTTATTGTGACTGATATACATCATTTTATTATCATTTACTTTGATTAGTTATGTCATCAAGAAATTACACATTAACAAAATAGAGATCATAATGCACAAGAGATAAGAGACACTACAGATTAGGCCAAACGCCAGGGGAAAACTCACAAGGGAAAAAACCATCAATCCTTTCCTTATATATTCTTCATCAACAAGAGAAATCCAAGTCAAACTAACCAATGATCCAAGTGCCAAGTCATCCCTCCAAACTCTGCCATGTTTTATCCATAAAATAGTTGATCAATCTTCCATACATTTGTCATGTAGATGCCTCTTCCCACATAGATATGTAAGTCATATTTCACAGAAGTTATACCATTCCTGCAAATTGTATTATACATAGAGTTTATCCTTCCTGTAGCTCACATGATAAACAAATATTGACCTTCCTGTAGCTCGCATGAGACTCATATATTGGCCTACCTATAGCTTGCATGATAAACAAATATAATGTAATGATGGAAACTCGTATCATCATGGAGATAATGTTACTTATGTAGCTCACATTCTTCAAGAATCATAGTCTTCTTGTAGCTCATTTTTTTCATTGAAACATAGTGTCTTATCAAGCTCTGTACCACAAAAATCTATTCCTTATATATTCAAAATTCTTCTTCCACATATGTGCACCGAATTACTTGCCAAGTGAAGGAGTATATATGCTAATATATAATTGTTTCCTCATACGAAAATACATGAATCTTTGGCAGGACGACTTGGCAACTTGGAGGGACAAATGACACTTAGAAAATTCAATTTTTCTTCTTTTCACAAGGGTCATGAAGAACATGCCCTTTTACATTTTCTTTTGTAAAAAACGGAGTTGAAGAACATTCTTGACAATAAAAATATCTTTTGTTATTTTTTTATTACCTGAAATACATATTGATACAAGTACAATGACAATTATGATGGCAAAACCTAGTTACGGTTTCAACAACTTCCTTCTGTATCATTGAAGTATTATACATTTTCTTGTCAAGGGATCCGATCTAGTTAACAATAGAAAGCAAATAAATATACTTCTTGTGCACCACTAAGGTTTGGATTATTCATGGAGAATAGCGTCCACCCCACTTTAGTTGCCAATTCCTTTGGAAATAAAGGAATTATTTTTATGCCCCATCTCCCTAGGCCTTTGGCACTGTGATTTTGTCCCATCTAACCCATGGAAGAATAAATTCCTCTTTTTGTTTTTTGTTTTTTCCAGCCCATAAGAATTTGTAGCACAACTGATGAATAACATTTAAGACACCTATGGGGATCCATGATAAGGACATCCAATATACATGGATGTCCTTGTAAACACATTTGATAAGTAACAACCTACTAGCTCTAGGCAACCACCGAAAACTCCACACCATTAGCATCTTTTCAATTTTTGCAATGAGTAATTGCCAATCCACTTTTTTGTAGTCATTTGGCTTGAAATGAAAGCCAATGTACAACAACCCTTCATAAAAAGATTTATAAGAAAAGAAAATTGTGTTTGTGCATTTCTAGATTCATCCATAGTTAGTGCAAGGGGGAATATAATAAATTTATGAACATTCACTTGCATACCTAAAGCTTTTTGAAAAAGTTGTAGGGAAGACTTGATGACGCCGAAGTCTCACCTGGATATTTCACAAAATGAAATAATATTATCCACAAACAGTAAGTGAATAATTGCTAGATCTTTGGTCACATAAATCCCCTTCAAATCACCCCTTCTTTTGGCTTCTAAAATTAGCTAGTTAAGACAATTTTCTACCAAAAGGAGCAATAAGGAAGACAATGGACAACCTTGATTTTCATAATATATATAATTCATACTTCCAAAATTTAATTACATAAATATTTCATTCGTGTTTAACTTGAACTAATATATATATATATATATCTATAATTTTTAATTTTTTTTTCTTGTTTTTTTTTTTACTAGAGGAATTGACAACCAGATCGGTTTCTACTCACAAGACATGAGATCAATTCCAACCACTACTACTATAACTCATAAATACCTATGTATATGTATTCCTCTAACTTAAACATAAGTAATTCGAGAGATTTAAACTTCAAACTTTTTAATACTTTTTACACTACTTTTCCATAAAACTATTCGAAAAAATTAAGTTAAATTTTATATATACATATTTAATTTATATATTATAGAAATTTAGTTATTTATTAAAAAAATCATGCACAATGATTTTATTATTTGTTATATGAAAATTACTATACTTATTGTAAAACATGTATAAATAACCTGTATAGTTATTTAGTAAATGGGAATTTTTATATATTTGTTATAAATATTTGTATATGGTCATTGAATCAAGCTTACCAACTTTTATTTAATCATGTAAAATTAAGTCAAATTTGTCCATTGTTATGCTCTATATATATGCATGTGCTTAAATAATATTGAGAACTTGTTATTATGGTTTATGTGAGTTGCAGATTATGTTGGAGTATAAATTTGCTTATAAATATATACTGAGAGTTTAAATTATCATTTCCAGTTATATTTATATGATCTTAAATGTTCATGTAAATAATTATATAAAAAGATATTATATAAATGTAATATGATATTATGAATCTATAATATATTGAGTGGGTGATAAATTTTGACTTAAAAATTATAAATTTTGAAGTTAATGCATACATAAATATGTGTTAATGAACTTTGATGTTGAGATTGATAGCAAAGGGGTTATTTTATATTTTATTTTACATAAGAGATGTGACACCTTGATGACGACATTGATAACAGTGAGGTTATCATATATTTTGTTTCATATAGGAAATGTGACACTTAACAATGATATGGACATTGATAATAAGGAGATTATTATATATTTTATTTTATGTAGGAGATGGTGTCATAATGTCTTTTTCCACATGTCATGTTATACATAGGGAGATTTCTTTAAGCAATAGATTTGATTTATTTATTTATTTATTTTTTGGTTACTGGCTACATTACTACAATTTGATAAAGTTGAATTACAATTAATTTTTAATTCTATTTATATGATCTTATCTTAAATTCTATGTGAGTGATTATGTGTAAATATACTATATAATGATAAATATAATATCATGAGTCTACTTAAGTATTTATGTTCACTTATATTTTGATGGTGATGAATACCAATAATAAAGTAAATTTTGATGTTAAACTAATTTACAAAGAGTGGATCATATTTGGTTTTGATGTTGATATTGATAATATGGGGTTATCATATATTTTGTTTGTTTCGTTGTGATATTTATAATATGGAAGTTATTATATAATTTTAATTTTATATAGGAGATGTTTCATATTTGGTTTTGATGTTGATATTGATAATATGAGGGTTATCAATATTTTGTTTGTTTATTGTGATATTTATAATAATGGAAGTTATTATATATTTATTTTAATATAGGAGAATGTTTATATTTGGTTTTGATTTGATATTGATAAGATGGAGGTTTATCATATATTTTGTTTGTTTCATTGTGATATTTATAATATGGAAATAATTATATATTTTATTTTATATAAGAGATGTTAATAATGTTTTGTTTGACATGTTGTGTTGTACCTGATATAAAGAGCTTACTTAAAAAAAATTGTTTAGACATCAATAAATACATAAACATATTATTTATATTTTTGATGATGTGGTGTTATTAAGTACATATATGATTTTAAATTCACATATGATTGATCATGTCTTATTTTAAATAAGATATTATGAGTCTAGTCAATAAGACACTATATTAGAAAATAAATTTTGATGTTAATGTATTAATATAGGTTGATGAACTAATATGGAGTGAAATGGTCTTGTGAGACTTGATTATGATAATGATAGTAAGAAAATTATTATATAGTCAATATCATTTTAAATAAAAATCTATATTCTTCCATACATACATTTGAAAATCTATATTCTTCCATACATACATTTTTGGTTGATGAATTTCAACAAAAATATAAAATTTGATGTTAATATATTATATATGTTGATGAACTAATATAAAGTCAAATAGTATTTTAGGTTTTTAATGATGATAATAATAAAAATGAACACAATCTATAAAATTTAAAAAAGTAATAAAGTTAAAAATGATGCAAAATAATAAATAATAAATAAATATTTTTATATTTCATTAGGAAAATTTTATTATCATATATAATATATTATATAAACACATATTTTTATTATTATTATAAAATATGATATAAAAGGATATATGAATTAATTAAAATTTTGTTTTATAATTATAAATAATAATCTAATTTAAATTAAAATTTGGTGTATTTAAATCTTCTTATTTGTAAACAAAAACTTATTTATATAATTTATATATATTATATATATGATTGAAAATATTTTTAACATAAATAATAAATACAACATTAATAAATCAGTAAATTATTTAAAATTATATAGCAATGAACTATTAATTTACAAAGAGTGGATCATATTTGGTTTTGATGTTGATATTGATAACATGGAGGTTATCATATATTTTGTTTGTTTCATTGTGATATTTATAATATGGAAGTTATTATATATTTTATCTTATATAGGAGATGTTAATAATGTTTTGTTTGACATGTTGTGTTGTACCCGATATAAAGAGCTTACTTAAAAAAATTTGTTTAGACATCAATAAATATATAAACATATTATTTATATTTTTGATGCTGTGGTGTTATTAAGTACATATATGATTTTAAATTCACCTATGATTGATCATGTCTTATTTTAAATAAGATATTATGAGTCTAGTCAATAAGACACTATATTAGAAAATAAATTTTGATGTTACTGTATTAATATAGGTTGATGAACTAATATGGAGTGAAATGGTCTTGTGAGACTTCGATTATGATAATGATAGTAAGAAAATTATTATATAGTTAATATCATTTTAAATAAAAATCTATATTCTTCCATACATACATTTGTGGTGAATTTCAACAAAAAAGTAAAATTTGATGTTAATACATTATATATGTTGATGAGCTAATATAAAATCAAATAGTATTTTAGGTTTTTAATGATGATAATAGTAACAATGAAACACAATCTAAATAAAATTTTAAAAAGAATAAAGTAAAAATGATACAAAATATAAAAATAAAAATATTTTATTTCAGTGGGAAATTTTAATTACATATACATATATATATAAACACATATTTATATAATAATTAAAAATATGATTTAAAAGGATATATGATTATTAAATTCTTTTTATAATTATAAAATAATCTATATTTAAATAAATTGGTATATAAATCTTCTTAATTGGAAAACAAAAAAATATATATATATATATATTATTAATATATATTAATATATATATATATATATATATATATTAAAAAAATATCTAACATAAATAAATAATAAACATTAAAAAAGACTAATTATTTAAATTATATAGCCAATGACTAATTTACAAAGAGTGGATCATATTTGGTTTTGATGTTGAATATTGATAACATGGAGGTTATCATATATTTGTTTGTTTCATTGTGATATTTATAATATGGATAGTTATTATATATATATCTTAATATAGGAGAGGTTAATAATGTTTTGTTTGACATGTTGTGTTGTACCTGATATAAAGAGCTTACTTAAAAAAAATTGTTTAGACATCAATAAATACATAAACATATTATTTATATTTTTGATGATGTGGTGTTATTAAGTACATATATGATTTTAAATTCACATATGATTGATCATGTCTTATTTTAACTAAGATATTATGAGTATAGTCAATAAGACACTATATTAGAAAATAAATTTTGATGTTAATATATTAATATATGTTGATAAACTAATATGGAGTGAAATGGTCATGTGAGACTTTGATTATGATAATGATAGTAAGAAAATGATTATATAGTCAATATCATTTAAATAAAAATCTATATTCTTCCACACATTTGTGGTCGATAAATTTCAATAAAAAATAAACATTATATATGTTGAAAACAATATAAAGTCAAATAATATTTTAGATTTTAATGATGATAAATAACAATGAATAAAATCTAAATAAATGTTAAATATATAGAAATATATAAATACATCTAAATAAAAGTTAAATTATATATATATATTACACGCATATTTATAATATATAAATTACAAAAAAATAATTTAAAAGGATATTGATAATTAAAAATTGTTTTTATAATTATAATAATATCAATTTTAAATTAAATTGGTGTATTAAATTTTTATTTGTAAAAAACTTATTATATATATTATAAATAATTAAAAATTCAACATAAATAAATACAACAATAATAATCCAATTATTTAAGTTATTAAGCAATGATATAATGCATTAATATAAGTAGAGATCAAATAATGCAATTTACAGACTCTCTGAGCCAATCACCTCGGATGATAGAGTTTTTGTGAATGAATATATATTATGTAAAGTGTAACAACAAGTTTTGAGATGTTAACCATGTAGATATATTAATTACGTATATAACTCGGAATGAAAAGTTTTAGATAACATTAAGTACGTGGTAGGTGACATTAAAGTTTTAGATAATTACATACATGAGGTAGGTGACACTGATGAAATCTCTCTCAAGTGAATGAGAGAAAGGTAAGTGTAGAAGTGGTTCCACTGCTTGAACGCAACATGATGTGACATTTATCTTTATCTAATTTGGACATAGCAAGTGGGGTGTTTGTAGAAATAGAGGATTTGTTTTTATCATTGGGATGTAATGCTTATATTTATTTTATGTTGCACACATGGGGAGCTTGAAATAATATGATATGATAAATAATCTTGAAATCTTAAGCCTCACTTTAATTAAGAAATCTTATGATATGATAAATAATTTTGAAATAATAAATGTACAGTAGAGTATTCTATATTAGCACTATTTACATTATTTTTGAAAGTAAATTTGACATTAATTCAAATCATACTCAAATTACTTATTATATATATTATATATATATAATAACTATTATATAATATATTAACTATTTTTCAAATAAATCATAAATTATAATAACTAATATTTATTATGAATTCAATATGTTATATGTGGGAATTGAATTCAAGTGAGAATGATAAAACATTTTCTCATTTATTTGAGCTATACTCAATTAACTATGTTTCTATGTGATAACAATTTTTATGTGTAATATATTATAATATTATATAATCTAATTCACTAGTTGTAATTAACTAACCATAAGGCCACTTGGATTTGGTACTTCGATTGGGTGATGTGGGAGGTGTTAAGGAAACCACCACTCCACACAATGGGTGAGGGTGATGTGTCATCTGCCATGTTATCGACGTGTGATGTGGGAGTGGGCAAGGTCTTATTAGGACATGTACTCAAGTCACAAGTGCATAATGTAGTTCACATGATGGCAAATCATGCAAGGGATGGATTTTGGGTATGTGCCATCATATTCAATGTTGGTTCAAATGGTGGTATGTTTGTAGGGGTAGTAGCAATTATGGGGAGACAAGTGGTGCTCAGATTCGAGTCAAGGCAACTACATATGAATGCTTATTCCAAGAGTAGGTTTTGATTGACGTTTAGGAGGAACTTAAAGAATATGAGATTGATGTTGTAGTGCAAAAAGGTTATCTTATTGATTTAGAAATGTTAATGGATACCTTTGAATGATTGCCTAACCCTAGGCATACCAGGGGAAGGAAACATTAGTGTTTTCTCATAATTAATTTCTAATGGAGGATGAATATGTTATTGGGAAGGGTTATCATGGAGAGGAATGAGGCCAAAGAAGAGATCTTATTGATGCTAGATAAGGTGGTATTCCATCAACAAGATACATGTGTTTGTATCATGTGCATAAAAGCTTTGCTTGTCTCTACTCCAATTCAAGGAAGTTGTAGTCACAGGAAAACCTACTCCATTGAGGTGGATATCTCCACAACTCCTTAAATAGTTATATGGTCCATTTTAGCTATGTTTAGCTAGTTTTTTCAGTTGGATTTAAATTTGCTTCATGCTTTGTTTTGGCACCTTCACAGTGCATCATGAAATAGTTAGAATTCTATTAGGTTTTCTATTGTTGGGTTTATCTTACTTTTTGTTTTGGACTGCTAACCTATTGTTTTGTTAGTGTTATGGTTTCCCTAGTAGTAGAGCATTGGCATGCATGTCTACATAATTCTATATTAGTTTCAACACTATCTTGCTTAATGAAATATTAACTTACAAAAAAGAAACTAATCATAATCCTTTTTTAAATGTCTTTCCGAATGCATAAAAGGATTAAATGCCCTAAAAAAACCCATGGGGCACTCGGATTTTGCATATTACATAACTCAAACTTACGATTCTAAGAACACCTATCAAATTTTAGGAAATATTGACCAGAAAAGATGCCTAAAAAGGGAAAATAATGTCTTAGTTAAACTATACTATTATAGTAATCATTTTTTTTATTCTTAATATGTAATAGCATATATTATATATTATAACTCATTAATTACAACAAGTTACAATTAAGGAAATAAATTATAAGATATAATATATTATATAATATAATTGGTTAATTGTAATAAATAAGTTTTATTATATAATTTTTTTTACAAGAAGCCTCAAAATCATGTGCTCAACATGTCACTTAGAATTCTATTAGGTTTTCAATTGTTAGGTTTATCTCACTGTTTGTTTTTGGACTGTTAACCTACTATTTTGCTAGTGGTATGGTTTTCTTGGTGGTAGACCATTGGTATGTAGGTCTGCATAATTTTGTATTAGCTTCAATATTGTCTTGCTTAACGAAATATTCACTTACAAAAAAAAAAAACTAATCATATTTTTTTTAAGTGTGTTTCTAAATGCGTAAAAGGATTGAATACCTTGACAAAACCCATGGGGCACTCGATTTTTGTAGATTACACAATTCAAACTTACAATTCTAAGATATCCTATCAAAGTTTAGGAAATATTGACAAAAAAAGATGCCTAAAAAGGGATAATAAGGGAAATAATGTCTAATACTTAAACTATGCTATTATAGTGATAAAAATTTTTAATCATATTATGCAATAACATATATTATATATTATAACTCATTAATTACAACAAGTTACAATTAATGAAATAAATTATATGATATACTATATTATATAATATAATTGGTTATTTCTAATAATAAGTTTAATTATATAATATTTTTACAAGAAGTACAAGAAGCCTCAAAATCATGAGCTCAACATGTCACTTGTGAGAATTGAACATGGATATAGGAAATAATGAACTTCCTCCGATCATCCAATATAAATATAATTGACTACTTCAATTATATTATATCATATAATATATAATAACTAAGAACTAACCAATATGATATATAATATCTAATAATAATCAATGATATTATATGTGTGTGTGTGTGTGCGCGTGCGTTGCTGGGGGGTTAACAATATATCTAATTAATTATGAGTTATTCTAAATAAAAAATAATATAAATTTATATATTTTGGCACTATATCATATATTGTGTGTACAAGAATTTAAAGCTTTTATTATTATTTTTTTACTTTCACTTTTAATTCTAGATTAACCCAAGTTACTTGGAAATTATTATTAATGAAACAATATAGAATAGTGTTTATTAGATAACATTTCTAACTTAGTGTGACATGGTATATGTTTAGTGTAATGTGAAATATGCATTTACAATTTTAATTTTTTTCTTTAGAGATGTGTTTTAAAATAAAACAAATATTTTAATATTTTTGGGCATCCTCGACTGTTACAGGTCATTTTGTTGCACTCAGTCAAATGGCTCCAAACCCTGATCTCTTGTCATCTGTTACATTTTGCATTATTCCCCTGCAAGGCCAAAAACAAAACTATTCCCAAAAGTTATAAGAATCCTAGATTGCATTGGTTCAACAGCCAGATTTAAGACTTCATTGCGCCTTGCTCCATTAGAACCTGCGATGGCGCATCCTGGATACATATAACTTGCGTTGGTCAGCGTAGGTTGCCTTTACAAAACATGTGATGACACTTGGAAATGAAGAAAAATTAAATAGAATTTCAAAGCTTCCCCCTCTAGAAGCTTCAGGAACATATTCATCAAATTTTTGTTGAACATGATATCAAATTCCTACTAATGAATATTTATCCCTTACCTTATGGAACTTATCTCCTTTCAAAGTGGATCTAGACCTAGTATGGTGGATCTAAAACTACCTCATTTTCCTTATAAAATAATTACTTGCTATAGAACTGGGTTGGATTTTGAAGACTATGATTATGCCCATATGCTAACCATTTGAGTTTGGAGGTCTACAATCCATTCTTATTCATAAGTGATATTGAAGGATTTATCATTGTTGCAAAGAAAGGATGAGAAGGTTGGGAGAGATTCACAACATCAAGGCCTTAAAAAATGTTGTAATCTTTCTGTGTTATCATTAATACAAATTGCATTGTTTTTCCCATACATCAATTCTTTGATTATACATGTGTAGAATAAGGTTCCTTGATTTCTTATTTAGAGTTATTTAAATATATCGTGTTGTGTATCCCAATCTCTTTGCTTCTCTTGGATAATTTGTAGGTTCTACTTTTGAGAGTTAAAGTTGGAACTCGAGTGAGCAAATGAAGAGAAGGAGAAAGCTTGTGAGCATCAAGTAGGTTTTCTTCTTATATTTCGATTATCTCTCGGAAAAATACTGTAGTTTGTTTGGTTGTTTATAGGTTAAGACACTGAAATTAGGGAGATAATTTTTTTCCGCAGAAGCGATTTATCTGGAAAACATAGACCATTGGGAATGACACACACAAAGAGTTTAAGGTCATATAGACTAAGTCTGAACACATTTTGTACTCAAAACAAGAGCACATGGATGAGGATCTCAGCGCCCCTAAAACATCATTAGGCAAGTCCAATTGATTAAAGAAGATACTAAAGAAAAAAAGGTTGATTTATTCAATTGCTAGAGGAGAACTATGTCGAGACTTATTCTATGATGGAAATAAGTAGAATAATTGCACAACTAATCATTGGTTTTATATCTAAAAGTTGTCCATTTTTTTGTTTAGCTATAAATAGTTAGCTACTTTTGAAATACATGGAGATTTATGCTAGTATTATGCTGGAGGAGGACTTGGTTTCCTTTATGGCATGCTTACTCAGATACATTTCTAACGTGTGTTGTATATAATAGAAAGTTATGACATGTTTTTATATAATAATAATAATAAAGCTAAAGGAAAAGTAGGGTTAAAGAGTTAACACATTACAAATGGTCACCTTGCCACCATAAAACTTATTACTAAGTATTGTAGAGATAGAAAAGGTCTCATCTATTGCTTCATTAATTTTAGAAAAACCTTAAACCTTCAACATTGTGCCTAGAGCCAAGCTATGTAAAAGACTAGAATAAATTCGTATACTTCCTAATTAGACTCTTTAAAAAGGTTATTATTTAATTTTATATGTAATAATGAGTACTCAATGGACTTTAATTGTAATATCGATGTTAAAAAAGGGTGATCATTTATCCCACCCTTTTTGGCATCTATATTAGTAAAATTGAGCAGTACTCTATGGGATGCTTTTTATGAATATGCTTATACTCATTTTCCTTTCTTTTATTCGAGCATCATAAGAATGGGATTTATTTAAGCAATAATGAGAATGGTTTTCAAAATGGAAATGTCTTGTAAGGTAGCTAATTTGAATGCCATCCATCGATTCCTTGGGTTGGTTTATTTCGTTGTGCCTTAATGTATGAAAACTAAATAAATGGTCAGTTGTGTAGGTTTGAACCTTGTACAAAAATTACCTGCATACGAATTCTAAAAACATAAAATAAACAATGGAGAGAGAATGAAATGTAAAACATATATACATAGAGATTTTCCCCTGGATCCCAAAATCGGGACTACCAGATTGATTTTTCATTATGTTCCTTTCAATGTTGCAATACATATATATACATGTCGAAGCATCCATAAACCCCAAACCATTAACTCTAGATTAGAAGATAACCATAGTTCCCTTGCCTAGATCTACAAAATACCATGGATATAAAAACATCATGCCCAAAACCATGTGCAAAATCCATGCAAAAATGATAGGTAGGTTCACCCTACCTATGGACCTTATATTACGTGGGCAGACCTACCTATGGTTTTGTGCATGGATTTCGCATATGGTTTTGGGCATGATTTTTTTCTGTCCATGGTATTTTGTAGATCTGGTCAAGGGAACGACGATTATGTTCTAATCTAGGGTAAATGGATTGGGGTTTATGGATGCTTCAACATGTATATATATGTATTGTAACATTGAAAGGAACATAATGAAAAATCAATCTGGTAGTCCTAGCTTTGGGATCCACGGAAAAATCTCTGTGTATATCTGTTTTATGTTTTATGCTCTTGCCATTATTTATTTTCTATTTTTAGAATTCGTATGCAGGTAATTTTTGTACAGGGTTAAAACCTACACAAATGACCATTTATTTAGTTTTCATACATTAATACAAAACGAAATAAACCAGCCTAAGGAATCGATGGATGGTATTCAAATTAGTTACCTTACAAGGCATTTCCATTTTGAAAACCATTCTCATTATTACTTAAAAAAATCCCATTCTTATGATGCTCGAATAAAAGAAAGGAAAATGAATATAAGCATGTTAATAAAAAGCATCCCGTAGAGTACTGCTCAATTTTACTAATATAGATGCCAAAAAGGGTGGGATAAATGATCACCCTTTTTTAACATCAATATTACAATCAATGTCCAGTGAACACTCATTATTACATATAACTTAAATAATAACCTTTTTAAAGAGTCTAATTAGGAAGGATACAAATTTATTCTAGCCTTTTACATAGCTTGGCTCTAGGCACAATGTTGAAGGTTTAAGGTTTTTCTAAAATTAATGAAGCAATAGATGAGACCTTGCTTTCTATCTCTACAATACTTAGTAATAAGTTTTATGGTGGCAAGGTGTCGAGTTGTAATATGTTAACTCTTTAACCCTAATTTTCCTTTAGCTCTATTATTATTATTATTAATATAAAAAACATGTCATAACTTTCTATTATATACAACACACATTAGAAATGTCTTTGAGTAAGCATTCCATAAAGGAAACGAAGTCCTCTTCCAGCGTAATAGTAGCATAAATCTCCATGTATTTCAAAAGTAGCCAACTATTTATGGCTAAACAAAAGGGCATAAAAACCTTGATTTTCATACTAAAAGTGAAAATGTAAACATGTGGCAAGATACCATTTTAAAGTCACATGGAAGGAGGTAAAATGTTGGTCCATTGGATTTTATACATCCCTACCTTCCGCCTAAGCTATTATGGAAGGATAAGGGTCCTCATGTATACATATGGAAATGACTTGCATTCTAGCTATGTCATGGAAGCATTATTTTAAGCCTATAACTCCATCCTCCTCTATAACCTATGAGACAACTATTCTAATCACAAACATTTCTTTGCAAACAACCTCAATTTTTCTATCCAACAATTCAATTCTATGAAGAATGAATTTCTATGGCACAATCCTATCCTCCAATACCTAGGTTATCAAGGCTTCACCAACCAATATGATTCAATGATTCTATGAACCCATCCTTATAGCTCCTTATATACTTATCCCTAGGATTCCATCTCCTATTCTTAATTTTTTCCTCCATTTTATCCAGTGCAACTTTTACTAACTCAGGGAACCTGAAGTGAAAGAAATACTCAACTACAAGGGATTCCCTCTCCACCCTAGTAAATTATCTATTATTTGTAAGGTCAAGATCCTTCCTAATTCCATTCGTAAGTTTATTATTTCTCTCTTGACCCATCTTATCATTATTTCTCTTCAAAATTATTAAGAAATTCGAGATAGGTAATAGGTTAAACAAAGAAATCGAGTTCAAAAGGGGAATCTCGACTATGTTTCCTCCTTTACTTCCCTTAGTGGGGACTAGACTACACCCTCCCCATGCTAGACTCCTATCATTCCCCCTCCCAACAAAGAAAACAAACCAATATTTCTCAAACAAAAGGCTACTTACCCAAAACTTGACCTCTCAAATGCATAAGTAATACACTAATCAACAAATAAATAAATGAGAGGAAGGGTTCATTACCTCATTTATCCTCACTAAAAAAAAAATGAAACAAGGAGAGGAAGGGTTGATTACTTCATTTATTCTCACTCAAAAAGGCTCCCAAAAAGTCTCCATACCATTGATCCTTCTTAGCATTTTCCATCATATACTTCCTCTCGAGACCCATTATCCCTTTACCATTCATATAACTTTCTTTCCTTGCTAAATATCTCTTCAACCCTTATTCAAATTGACCTTCCCTCATAATTTACAAATCAATAGAGCTTCCCATGGTACATCACCAAGAGAAGTGATCTATAAACTACAATGGATATTCCACTAAAACAATTCATCACAACAAATATTTTAATATTCTGAAATATAGATTATGCAATTTATTTCCTTAGATCCCATACTAATTATCACTAGCTTATTGCTTGAATTTATGAAATAACATAAATTGAAAATGGAAGACATGAGAAAATAACACACCATCCACACAAATGAATACATTATATGTCTTAAAAACCCCAATATGGGAGAAAACCCAACTAGAAGGTGAGGCCTATCCTCTGACCTCTTTTCCTTAATTATGGAAATCAAATACAGAGAAAGAGGCACTCATTATGGGATTTCCTTTGACACTATAACCTTGAATGCCTATGATAGAAAATTTTTCTCCTCTATTATGATCTCAAATCCCACTCCTAGATTCTCTACTCAGTTATGGAACATGTACAATGCTAAAGAATGGAACCCCTTCTCCTCTCAGTCGCCCAATATTTAATATATCCCAATAACCATCTAGTGTTAGGATTTTTCCATCCTCAATCCTCAATTAGTCATAAGATTTTTTTACCTTCTAGAATCTTCTTGAAAGTCCACATGTGGCTAATGCCACATGTGTAAGTAATGGGGGTTAATGTGGCATCCACTCCTATTATGGAGACTATCAGGGTAGGTCAGAATAAATTTTATATATGAGCTATAATTGAGGTGATTTATGCACCGTTTGAAAGGCCATAGTGTGTATAAAAGAATCAACTCGTGGTTGTGAACTATAATAATTTTTTGACCCATAAATAATGTTCTTTTATGCTTAAAAATGACTTGGTAAGGTTGACTTGACACTAAAATGGGCCTCACAAGCTAATTCCTCCTGTTTTCCACTTAAAAAGTACTAAAATAGATGAGAAATTGTATAATGGTCCATTCCAAATGACATCTACCCATGTAGGGAGCATTTTGGTACTTGATATATTTTACTAAATGAGGTGAGGAAAATATCCTCTAACTTCTCCCTAGAGTACCATTTTTCCTTACCTAGAAGTAGTCTTTTCAACCTAATCTAGAAAATAAAATTGAAGTAAACAATCATGAACATAACAATATTGCAAAGCTTACCCTAGTAACCCAATATTCAAAAATTCAATAAATAATGACTCTTGTTTGGCCTTAAATTAATCTCGATAATGTCATTAGATTTCAATGATATTGATGGAAAAATCCTAGATGTACCAACCTTTTCTTAGAATTTCTTGTTTGTTTCCTTGAGAATATATTTATCCTTTGAATTGTGTGTTCTTCATCTTATTGGCATGAAACTAACCCACAAATAATTCTTTCTTCTCTCCCAAATCACTCTTAAGAACTCTAGTTTTCTTTCATGTTGCCTCTTGCTTGGCTTCAACTTCTTTTCCCCCTTAACTCTCCAAATCTCGTACATTTTATACATTTTTAAAGATGTTTGGGCTTCTAGCCATTATTTTCCCTACAAGCCAAACATATATGACCATTTTTTTGGAAACAAAATAATTGAATTTTCATTTGAAATTTTTCTTGATTCTATTTTTAACATTTCTTGTTGCTATTTTCAACACTCCCTCTCAACAAGAAAGGAATTCACATCTATCCCAATCTAGTACCTTTGGAATGTTTTGCATGCAACTCTTGTCACTGTTGTTGTTGCTACTACAACATCTACAACCAAAAAATAGAAAAAAATGTAGCCAAACAAAATAAACTGAGTCCACAGTGTCTGCAACTGTCTACTAGAAAAATTGTGTTGCTGCTTAGAATGCTACTGAGCCTCCTACTTTATCATCAAATCTGCTCTGCATTCCTCAGTATTTAACTCACATTGATCCTCCTGCTACTGAATATTATGGTCCGCTTTAGCAAGGTAATGATCCATGAGACAAAAACACCTCAATGGACATTGCCTAAATTTTTACAACTTTTGGGACTATTGCTTCACATCGCCCCACCTCACAGCAAGAGTTATAACTGCATGAAAAGATAACTTTGATTTACTCATACTACTGCTACTACTGCTATATTGTTTCTTCTACATTGTTGTTACAACTACGACAATAATGAATTCGATCTCCCCATATCCTGAAGTACTAGCTTCCATAGGGTTGTTTCCTTTGAAACTAGACTCCCTTCGAGTCTCGATCTCCCTGTGGGAAATCTCTTTGCTCCTCAATCTACCAATGTCAATGATCAAAACTTCTTTTTGTGTGACTAAACATTGGCTCATTGATCTACCCACTAGCAACCTTCTTGATCCATTAAGAAGTCTGCACATTGGGTCTTCTGGATTTGCCTTGAACTAGAGTTCCATCAATATGTAAGGATAACTTTGAATTCTTCTAATCTATTGTGATTTCAGCTTTGATACCATGTAGAAATTCCTCGTAGATTCAAACTTCTAATTACAATTTACTAAAATAATAGACTTTAATCTACCCTACTCATCAGCGGAAACATTTAATAGATCGAGAAATCATGAAGAATACAAGAGAAAGAATTCAATCAACACATTACACAATGAATTCCTGGGGAAAGACACAACTAAAAACCCTTGCTATTTGTATATTGCATTAGTAAAAAAAACTATGAGAAGATTATAATGATTTTCTCAAGCCCGAGCAACCTCTGCACTATCTCTCTCTGTCTCACAACTTCCTAGGATGAATTTGGCAAAAAATTAGCCGATTTCCTAGCCTTCCAAGATCCTACTTCCTTGCATCATTCAATGATGAATTAGGCCCCTATTCAATGGGAATTTTCCTCCATTGGATTTCTCAATTCCTTTAGGCTCTTCCTCTGACTGCATGCACCATTTGTACAATTCAAATGATTATAAAAATGATAGTACATTGTCCCTGAACTCCAATATCAACTGGGTATTTCTATGATCTAACATGCATGAGTTAATTATGAGTGAATCTTCAATTTACTAGTTGATCACTATAGACAACACCACAATCCATTGCAGGCAGCACCATACTGCACTTTAGGAAACACCACACTGTACTTCAGGAAACACCACATTACACTTCGGGCAGCGCCACACTTCACTTTATGAAGCATCACATTGCACTTCAGGCAACATCATACTCGACTGCAGACAACACCACACTAGTAGACCTCCCACTAGTTCCTCCAATAGTTGGAACTAGTTTAACTGACTTTAACTTAGTTAGGCTGAAATAATTAATTACAATTCAAAATAAACTCAACCAGGGATTCTATTATGTAGGAGACACTCTACATGACTCTAATTAGACCCTCAACTCTAATTAGATGAGCCAACTAAGTCAAATTAACTTATTTAACTAATACAAACTTTCATGAGATGTGGAATTACAATTTTAATCCCAATTTAATTCAAGGACAAAATTAAATTAGGATTTTTCTTGATGTTATTTTTAACATATCTTGTTGTTATTTTCAACAAGTTATAATCTTTCTTCCTTTGGCCTTGATTGTCTCTTCTTGGTCCTTTCATTGTAATCCCTTCTCAAATTCCAACTCAACATATAAAGATTTCCTACTTGCCTCATCTTTGTTTTTCACACTCAATAATTGTAATTGCTTTAATATATGGCTAAATATACCTCCAACGTAATTCACCACTACCTAATATCTAGTAAAAAGATACCCAACATGATGATTTGCTTTTGGAATCCTTCTAACCTTGAACACTTTTATCTTTATTCTTACTGAAGGTTGTAGTGTAACATTTAGTATTTCCAATGCAATAAAAGGTTGTAGAATAATATTTGGCGTTACTAATTCAATGTAATTTTCTAGTAAAATAATTCGAGTTTGCACAGGACAAAACTCAACAAAATAGGGGTGCAATATTTTGCTTCAATTCCACATCATATTTCCATATTTGTTATCAACATGTTTCATGAAGGGTAATTTTCTTCAAAATTTTCAATTGAAGCTTCATTTATACATTGAATTTGCATCATGTTTTGAAAATAATTAAAAACAAGACTTTGGTGCCAAATTTATGTTTTTTTGTGTCGATAACCCGTTTTTTATAAGAAGAAATATTTCGGCGTAAATCACATTCAGAAAATCATTGTCGACGCGTTTCGAACCAACCAGTGTGGTTCATCATCAAGACAAGTTGAAAAATCATATCTATCTTTGCCAATTAAATACTTAGAGTAGAGCTTCCAACGGCTAACTAGGACAACGTCTACATTTGACTAGGGACCAGGGTCAACTAAACCCAAAATAAAAGTAAGCAAGGGACCTATATATAAATTCCATGAGTAAATTTAATTAAATTACATGAGTAAATTTAATTAAATTTGTAGTCTATTAAAACATTAAAAAATTAATTATAACTCTGAAAATTGTAAATTGTTTGTTTATTTATTTAATATAATATTATATTATTTATTTATCTATTTATATTCATATTAAATAATAATAATAAACCGTTTTTTGCATCTCTTTGGTCATTTGTAACATATTATCATTTGATGGTATTTTTAGGTTTAGGAAGGTGACAAAGCTTATATTATTATTATTATTATTATTTTAAAAATATCACTAGAAAATTTATATTACGCAAATTGTGCGTTCAAGACATGCAATTGAGCTATATTGCGAACTATTAGTTCGCCAAAAATCTAAGGAAAGAAGATCTAAATAAGATACTGCCAAAATGCCCAAGAAGAATGCAATTGACTCATTTTTTCAAACACTCAAAGGTAATACATTACAACATTTCTTACATGAGTATATTCTCATTAATTGGTTACATAATATTAGACAAACACGATACATGATTAAACTATATTTCATGTTTGATTTATTTTCACTAATGGTTTGGATTCTAGAAGAAATTTCTACTTCATCTTCCTTGTTTTTGTCTACATTTCTTTTGGAGTATATGAAGTGGTTGTTGGTTCTTATGGGCCTGGAGTATCGAACTACGGATTCTTCTTGTTCCAAAGATTTAGATTTACCAACTTTATCTCCCAAATTTGTTGTTAGCTGAGGGCTTGACTTACCATTGGTTTCTTGTCTTGAGTCATGTGGGATTGGGGATTTTTAATTTTAGTTTTGGAAAACCTATTATTATTTATTTTCTTGAGAAAATGGATTCACTTGAGTCAGAGGAGAAATTGATGGAGACATTTCTCTAAATATTACTAAGTGATTGTTTGAAGAATTGACCCACAAATTGATTTTTAACATTACTTTCTATTCTTCTTAAACCCATTTGGACATTCAACAACTATATGGCCTATTTGAAAACAATCTCTATGTCCTAAACATACTTTCTCATCATTTAATTGATGAGTCCAAAACAATTATTTACCAGTGAAAATAATTTCAGTGGGGAACCCTAAGTTGAAATCCACTTCCACACAGATTCTAGTATACGTTGCAATTTTTCAACTTTGAGTTTTATAATCGACAAAATGGAACTTTCCTAGAGTGGACCAAATGACCTAAAGAGAGGGTATGCCCAAAAGATGTAGAGACATATTAGGAAGCCTTACTCATTTGAGAGTTGTGGTTAGAACCTCTATGAAAGGAATGAAAGAGGGAGACAAGGGCTTCAAGCATAGGTTTGCATTGCCTCGAAGCCATGGATCAAAGCTAAGGATCTGATCCCTAGCTTTGACATTATCAAATTGAGCAACAAAAAATACCCTTTCATAGGGGTGGATAAAAACATCTTGTTTTATCACTAGAATCCAATATCTCACTATCTAGGTGTAGAGACATATTAGCAAGCCTTACTCATTTGAGATTTGTGGTTAGAACCTCTATGAAAGGAATGAAAGAGGGAGACAAGGGCTTCAAGCATAGGCTTGCATTGCCTCAACGCCATGGATCAAAGCTAAGGATCTGATCCCTAGCTTTGACATTATCAAATTGAGCAACAAAAAATACCCTTTCATAGGGGTGGATAAAAACATCTCGTTTTATCACTAAAATCCAATATCTCACTATCCAAGTGTGAAGATCTGCAAGCCACAACCAATACCCAAGAAATTGGTAAACTAAGCTACCATATATAAGAAAATTAAATTCCTCATTAGTGTAAGAGTTAATGGGGGTGGAAATGGAAGGCACTTCATGCACCACAAGAGAAGAAGAGCAAGATGAAGAGGATCAAGTATTGTATCCTTGAATGTAACACCTCCTAAAGATCCATTCATAAGGTTGAGCATCAACTAGTCACCAAAAGGAAAGCTTGAGGAGTTCTTAGTTCCATTAAAGGATGACGGGGTAGAGGAAACCATGGATGGATGCAAATATGAGAGTGCATGGACACCATTACTTGATGTGACTTTGAGTGCATTAGGTGGCAAAGGAGAATGCAATACATGCAACTAGGGATAAACTCTATCTGTTGCATACGAGAGGAGCTCCATTGCTATTGCCAAAAATAAATACTATTATTCACATCAAAGTATTCACCTTTCAAGCACAATTTTTTTTTCTACAGAAGAAAAGGACATGTTAGTGGGATACTAACAAAATTTGTGTTATTGATTTGAGGCTTTTGAGATTTATATTTTATATGGTGTCATCTTTTGGAGTCATCACATTCATATTTTTAGAATCAATGTTTCGAACCATCCTTTGTGGTTCATCATCAAGATAGATCCATATCATATCATATCATATAGAATAAAATTTGTGTTATTAAATATCATATTAGTGTCAAAATATAAATCATTTACATATATTTTACATCCTTTTAATGTCATACGATGTTTATGCATTATTTTGTGACATAATAAATCTTTTCACATCACATTATTATCACAATGACATTGCTTTAGCATCAAAGTTATATGAATAATAATTTATACTTTTAATTAATTTAATAGTTATGATTGAATTATTATTATTATTTCGTTATTATTACTTGATTTAAATATATAATAATATTATTTTTAAAATATTATACTTTATGATATTTAATATTACTTATAGCTAATAACAAAATATTTATTTTATACTATATAAACATAACACAAATGGATAGGTTTGCCATTGCAAAATAAATTTTACATTTTTTTTTTTCATCAACCTTAATTTATGTGTGAAACTACATGAACTAAATTGAAGTGCACACCATCTCACATTATATTGGCATTATGTTAGTGTTAAAAACATTTCACTAAAGCATCATCATAGTATCATTTTACACTTCAAAACCTTCTTACAAAACAAAAGGAAAAAAACATCATTTCCACACTGTAAAATAATAATAATAATAATAATAAAATATTATCATAATTTAAAATTATAATTAGAAAAAAATTTATTACTATAATTATCACCATGGCTAGAAGGTGTGGATGGAGTTATTATTTACTCTAAAGGAAACCAATAAGTAAAATATGTTTGGGGTTTGGGACTCCCACAAATAATGATGATTAGGTGTTGGACCTATACAAAAGTATCTTGCTCCGTAAATCTCAAATGACTTGTGTGGAAACCATAGTGGGAGATTATATGGTTACTCTAAAAGCAACAAATGTATCCCTAAGGGACCAACGATTTAATGTATAACTACTTTGTAGTAAATTCAAGGATAAAATTTTCACTAATTAGGAAGTAATGGAATTTCACTATTATGCTCATTTATAAAAATTGAAATTAGGTGCACGATGTTGTAGTTTAACAAGAAATGTGGGTTGTGGGTTACTAGTGACAGATAAATGCATTTTTCTACGGATCTTTAGGTTGTAGCTCTTACTTATTATTGTTCCAGATGCTTTAGTTTTTAGGTTGTATCTCTTACTTATTATTGTTCTAGATGCTTCAGTTGCATATGAGAAAGCTTAATTGAATAAAATAGGTAATCTCGCACCTCATTTTATTAGTTTGACATTTTTGTTTCCTTTGGTTTAGGTTTATGAAATATTTGTTGGAAGTCAAATGGTGCAGTTTCATTACAAAATTTAACCTTTGCATCCTTTTTGAGTTAAGGAAAGTTTTAAAAAGGATTAAAGTAGTTTGGTTGATTTTATAAGAAAAATATCACTTAGGAGTATCGAACAAATGAAGTATCTTAAATTTTTTTAGGAAAGAACTTAAACACATAAAATTACAAATATTATTCAATATTATCACCCATTGATTCATCTACCTAGAAACCTTGCTAGGTGTTTTGCATAGGCCATACCCTTGAAAATGGTTCAAAGGCTCATGGTAACTCTAAGTGAGTCATTTGATCTCAAAATGGGGCAAATGATATGTTCTTGGAAAGGTCCCAACGTAAGGTACATTGTAGAAATCTAAATTTACGTTTTGGTTCCAAACAATAATTTATAGAATATGAACCTGTTATAACCCTTGCACCGTAAAAATGATAAGAAACCAATAATTATAGTCCTCTTCAAGGGGAACCTCCTTTTACAATGAGTACAATGTATAAGACAATATTTTATGATCCTAAGACTAGGTATCCTTAATGTATATAGAGGATACAAAGGGTACAATTATAATAAAATGTGACCATGAGAGGTTTTATCCTACATAACACTATAACAATAGAAATGTAATCTCAATATATAGGGCTCAATAATGGGTTTGTGGGTTACCATGGGGATTATATAGAGCTTAACATGTCCCTCCCCTTCAAAGAAGTGTTGTCCCAAACACTTGACTAACTGTGGGTGTTTCTGCATGAACAACTCATTTTCCCATGTCACTTTTTCCACTAGTAGGTTCTTCCATTTGATGAGGTACTCAATAATTTCTTGAGTTCTCAGCTTCTTAGTCTTTATTTCCAAAAGTGTTTCTAGTTTTAGTATTATTTTCCCTTTTTAATTAATCTCTAGTAGAATAGTTTGGATTGGGATCTTGTCACCAATTACCTTCTTTAAGTAAGAAACATGGGTTTTTGGATGTACACGTGAATAGGGAGGAAAATCCAATATGTAAGCCATACTTCCAATCCTCTACAACACTTGATAGGGGCCATAAAATCTCAGAGTTAAGTTATTATCCTTATTTGTTGCTTGAGGGACATTTGTTTATATGGTTGTAGTCTCACAAATACCCAATCCCACACTTCAAATTCCCTTTCACTATGGTGTTGATTTGTTTGTTGTTTCATCCTATTTTGTGCCATAACCAAGTTGTTCTTCAATAGTTTGAGAACCTCTTGTTGATGCTATATGTGGTCCTCTACCGGTTAAGGATTTATAGTCACTTTCAAGAGCGATGTGATGGATAGAGGATGATATCCATAAAGTGCCATAAAATTGTGACTTTTTTTATAAGGTATGGAAGGATGTGTTGTACCATAATATTTCCAAGGCCAACCATTTGAACCAATGTGTCTATTTATCAGATGAAAAGAAATGTAGATATCCTTCTAAAACTTTATTCACAATCTTAGTTTTCCCATTATATTCAGGATGATAAGATGATATGTGAGCCAATTGAGTGCCCAAATAAGAAATATTTTAGTCCAAAAATTTCCAGTGAAAATTGGATCTCTTTCACTTATAATAATCTTGATATTACATGTAGCTTTTGGACTATTTCCATGAATTATTATGCCACAATAATTTCTTTAAAAGGATGATAAAGAGAGAAAAAGTGGGAATAATTTTTCATTCAATCTACCATTACCATAATGACACACTTTCCTACAGATTTGGGTAAACTTGTAATAGAATCCATTGAAACTTCTTCCCAATGTCGGCTTGGTATGACTATTGGATGAAGGATCCCCAGGGTCTTGATGGTATCTCCTTTATTTTTTGGGAATACCACACATTCCACCATAAACTTTTGCAAATATGCTTTAAGACATTCCCCAAAAAAATATTTCTTGATCCTATATTGGGGTTTCTTCAAGAACCTTGATTGTCCTCCTATAGGAGAAGTTTCTAATTCCAAAAGGACCTTTTGTTTGAGTTGAGAATTCTTACGTAAGTATAAGTGATATTGATACTATAAAAAATCATTTTTCCACATATTTTTTTCTACTGCATCAGGTCCTACTGCATCCAGGTTCTCTTATAGTTGTTGAATTATCTTGCGTATATTCTCATTTTGCTTCAATTATATCATTGCTTCTTCCACCTAGTTAGATTATGGAATGGAAATAACACATAATAAACCATTTGTGTCTTTCTCATTCCTTGAGAGTGCATCTTCCATAATATTTTGTTTTCTCTTTTTGTGGATTATTTCAAAGTTATAACCACAATATCTTTGTGGCCTATTTTTTTTCTTTTCTAAAGATAGTCTTTATTCCAAGAAGTACTTAAGTCTACCATGATTTATTTTTAGTTTGAAGTGTCTTTGGTGTGGAAACCATTTATTAACTACATGTAGTATGACCAACATTTCATTTTCATATATGAGATTGAGTAATCTTTCCTTTAAGCTCAATATTTTCAAAGGCAAGGGGCTTTCCTTCTTGCATAAAAAGTGCACCAATTCCATGGAATAAGGAATCACACTCCATAACGAATATTTCTATGAATTTAGGTGTCGCTAAGATGGGAGTTGTACACATTCCCCCTTTAAATTCTTCAAAAGATTTGGTTTCTTTTTCAGTCCAAGAAAATTCTTCCTTCTTTAATAATTTTGTTATAGGTGTTGCTATTTGATCGTATTTCTTAACAAAATTCCAGTAATCTCTTATCATTCCTAAGAACCCTTTGAGTTTCTTCATGATATTGTGGATTGGCCATTACCTCATAGTTTTGAATTTGTTAGGATCCACCTTGACACCATCATGTGATACAATACGACCCAAATATTTCACTTCTTGAGCCCCAAAGGAATACTTGGAAGGTTTTGCATAAAGTTGTTTTTGTTTCAGTAGTGCCAATAACTTATCAAAATCTTGTACATGCTCTTCCCAAGCATTGTTGTATATTAGTATGTCATAAAAAAATACTAACACAAATTTTCTAAGTAAGGGTTTGAAAATAGAATTCATGAGTAGGCTTTGTAATGTTGAAGGTGAATTTGTAAGTCTAAATGGCATTTTTATGATTTTTCTTTGGGGAAAAAAGGTCCAAATGGCATAATAAAAAACTCATAATGACCTTCATGTGTTTTAAAGGTTGTTTTGAGAATATCCTATTGCCTCATCCTAATTTGTTGTTATCCATAATGAACATCTAACTTAGTAAAAACAATTTCTTCATGCAATGCATCAATGATAGCAATATGAAAATTATCTTTGTTTGTCATTTTGTTGAGTTGTTCATAATCTAGAGAAATATGACATGAACCATCCTTTTAAATAACCATCACCATTGGTGAAGGGGAAGCACTCTAATTAGGTTGGATGATGCTCACCTGTAACATTTCTTGAACCATATGCTCAATCCCACTCTTTGTGCATGTGGATATTTGTAAGGCCTAATATTAGGTGGTACACTTTTAAGTTGCAAATGAATAACATGGTCATGATCTCGGGAAGGTTGAAGACCCTTAGGAATTTCTCCAAATACCTTAATATGATTTTTGATAACTTTTTGGAGATCCACTCAGGTAGAGGATATAGATGTTTGAACATGTAATGAACACAATTGTCCAACTACACCTTGATGTCCCTTTTTTAGCAATTTTTTCATGCTATTAGAGCTTATCATTTTACTAGAATTCCTTTTGATACCTCTAGGCGCAATTTCTATAGTTTCCTATGGCCCACTTGTAGCTTATTCTAGTCTCATACAAAGGCCTAATTCTATGTTAGCGTTGTAGCTACTACAAACCCCCTCCAAAAATTTTCCCATGCTTTGATTTTGGAGCCTCCTTTCAACCATACGAACTGTCATTTCAACTTTTGTCAATTTCTCTTCTTTCTTTTCTAAGTGTCACAATGACTCATTTTCTCATGTTTGTCTTGTGATGTCTTGATTGTGCTTTCCATTTAACAACTACTAGGCACTCCCCAATGACAATTGGTCCTTTTCGATAGTAGTTGAACAACTTCTGGAGATAGGCAAAGCAATTATTGTGAACACAAACTAAATATTGCTTTTAATGACACTAATTGCATGCCTTGCTTAGAGGAATTGTGCAATCCTCTATCATAGTGAACTACACAACCCCTTTTCGGAATGAACTATGCAATCCCTTGAGTTAGACAACTGCACAATCAGTTTTGAGAGAAAATTGCACAACCCTAAGTGGCAGTAAATCGTGCAATCCATTGAGAAAGAAAACTGTGCAATTCCTTGTCTTAGTGAACTACACAGTCCCTTGAGTTAGTGAATTGCACAATTCCTGGAGTTATCCAATTGCATATTCCTAGGTAATAGGAAGTGCACACTTATAATTAGCAGTGTGGCACATGTTTCTAAATTCATTATATGATATGTCAGTCATCTAGGAGTCACTCCTTGATTTTAGGTATGTACATATGAAACCCTATCCCTAATATTTCGAGTTCTCAACTCTAAAATAAACCCATCATAGATCTCATTCTCACACTCATCTTTGGATCTCTATTCATTCTTGTTAGCACAAGGAGATTTGGATTTCGTTTGTGCCATTTTCCGAGTAATTTTTTCAACTGTCGCTTTTTTCCGCTTTTGCTTTCACTTTTGTCACTTTTTCTTTTGGAAGTGTTGTTTTGTCCTACTTTTCTTATAACAAGTGTCATTTCTCCTATTATTAGCTTCTACAAGTTTCGTTTCAATACTTTGAACTTCTTTTCAAGTGTTGCATCACATTCCTTGTCATTTTGCCTACCAATAATTATTGTTGTTGGGTGTATTTATGCATGCATGTCCTTTTCCTTTCATTGTTTTTCTTTCTTGGTGTAAGTTAATTATTTGGATGAATCTTAGGCTGATCCACATCCTTCCTCTCTTCATTCAGTAGATCTAGATCATGCTCTTCTTCCAGAGAAAACTGCGTAATTTTCAGAGCCTTCTTCCCTCCTCAACTACGCATTGTTCAATCTCTTCTAGGAGTGTCTCTTCCTTTCCCTCTACAACTATGCACTATGAAATCACTGGGTCCCTAGATATGTATTGCTTAATCACAATCAACTGATCATCTCCCTTGTCCCTTGCAACTATGCATTGCATATTCAGGGCCTCTCTCTCCAAAAGTGACAATGAATTGCGCAGCTCCAGGCTCTAGTCAATCTCCCTTGTAATCAAGAACTGCACAATGTTCCCCCTGAAGCCACATAGTACACATTTGTAGTGACTAGTGAGGTAAAGTTTCCTCACTTGTGCTCCTGAATTGCATAATCCTCCTTATCAGTAGTTGTCTTCTACTTGTGATTAATTAGATTAACTGATATTTTGCAGAACTAATCTGTTTTTGCCATGAGTGCATTTGTTTTATCAGGTACTGCAGATCCAGGAAAACATCAATATTTCATCATCTAATAGCACCATTCCTCCAAATAAGGGATCATCAAAGGAGGTCACAGAAAGCAGTATTGAATAAGCTAGTGACAGTAGCTTGATAGGATTGCCTATCTTGTTAGACACCCAATGCTTCATTGACAATGAATCTATTGTTACATGGATCACTAGGAAGGATGTACTCAACTTAAAGGAGTTCATAGAGGATTTTGAAGATAGGGAAGTCTATGAGAATATCAAGTGATCAGGGTTCCAAAAAATTTCCACCAGGTATCCAGTGCTAGCTTGTGTCAATGACATTAAATGGATATTGCAGGGTCTAGACACTAAGAACATGGTGCTCAACATTGTCAATGGAAAACAACTTGCCTCATACCACCCACTTGAATTTCACTTATACTAAAACTTTTCCAAGCTTGAGAAGCACTTTGATTCTCAATTTTATGCAGCTTGGAGTTATATAGACACTAGAGAAGTGATCAAGTCATGGTGGTGGGGACCAACTAAGTTTTGCTAGAATCTTGATAGTACTTTCAAGACTAAGTTTCTCAGAACAATTTACTAGTAATTGATGGCTATGTGCTATAGGATCCTTTGACGGAAGAATTGAATCCTTTTTTGAAGGGTGGATCTTCATGCTATGTCTATTCATTAGAGAAGGAAAAACATTCAATTGGTCACATCTGTTATCCCAACAACTGAAGATTAATTTAAACAAGGTGAAAGAACTAAAACAGTACAAGAAACCACAATCATACATGTCTGCCTACTTAATGGATGCTATTTGTGCTCACCATGAATTCACAAGTCTAGAATGGAGGTGGATTCTTAGGGAGCTCCCTATCTATGTGTATTGTAAAGTATTGTCAGAGTAAAGTTACAAGTGATTATATGACAAGCTTATTGAGCACTTATTCATGGTTTTGTATATGATGATATTTTAGGAAGAAGCCCCTTTCATGTTCCATGAGGATAGAAAAGTAGTGGCAAAGATAGCATATTGGTTTCCCTCACCTCAGAGCATAGACCTCAGAGTGTTTGGTTCTCAGAAGCCTCCACATATTTTGCTGAGGTATGTGACCAATAAGGTGGTCATGTAGGAGATTTATTATCATATTATTATATGTCTATCTTAGTTTTCGTAGAAGAAGAAGAATGCTCCTTAGCCTTCCTTCCTCTGTAAGTGGGATCCTATGAGCTCAAGAACTTAAAGGTTGCAGAAGCAGAAGCTAAAGAACTTACTAGCCTTAAGTTCGATGAGATGAGCTTTCATAGATATGATCCTAGAGGAGTAAGTAAAAGACACTATGCCAAGTTGCATTTTTCTTGGGCTTACAATTCTTATTCTTGGCTAGAGAAGGAGAAGATAAGGAATTAGTAAAATGCCTCTCAAGTACATGCACAGGAAATTAGGTAGGCCCTTAAAGTGTAGTTCATGAGAAGGATGTTGTCCAGGAAGGGAATCATTAGGAAGTGCCCACTCCAATCACCATTTCTACGTGAAAGAGGAAATTTGTGCATAGTCTTGTCATGGAGTAGAGTTGAAAGTTAAAAGCCAATTCTATTATTCTGAGAGCGTCCATTGCAACAGAAAAAAGGAGAAAGAAATCAGAGGAATTAAAGAAGAGGTAGTAGCAAGAAGAAAAGATACAAGAGGAGGAGGAAGAGGAACGAAAAAAAGAGGAACATGAAAGGAAAGAAAGAGAATACATGCAAGAAAAATAAGAATCGAGAAAGAATGAATAAGACAAAGTGAGATAAAAACAATTTAAGCAAGAACGAAGAACAATTAGTGGATAAAGAAACCAAGAAGAAGTAGGATCAAGAATTTGTAAGAGAAATAGAGGAGAAAATACAATCCCAAGACTTGGAGGTTGAATTGGAGGAGTATAACTAAGAGGCCAACTTTGTGCCCATTGCAGAACAAGACAACAATCATCCTCCACCTCCTCTTAGTGGTGGCCACATCCCATACATAGAGATGGGAATATCTCCTCAAGATGATGACATGGTCTTGGATATTTACAACCTTACCTTTGATTAGTTAAAGAACAAAATAGTGCAAGAAAAGTGGAAGTGTTTTCCTAATGACCCAGTTCATCCTGTTTGCATTCTCACTGAAAGGGAAATTATTCCCAACACCAAGAATAATTTTAAGAGAGTCGCAACAACAAATATATTCTTTGTAGAAGCTACAAAAGTATAACATAAATTTCTTGATGGAGGAAAACAGACAATTGGAAAAATATTTAACTGTCGCAAGACAACAAATTAATCATCTCCTAGCCAAGGACCAAAGGTTGTCTTTCACTGATTCTCACATGAGTGAGCTTCGGGTATTTATATTTAAGGAAATCCAATCATTGGGAGACATTATGAGAAAATTGTACGAGGAGGTGATAACCCTTCATAAGTTGAAGGTGCCCTTGCATGAGATGCAAAAGTGACTACGAGAGAATGTGAAAGTTCTTAAGGTGATTCATGTAGTCATTAATGTGATCCAAGAATGGGGCAATAAGTACATAAATGCACCATTAGAGTTGGCCAAGAAAACATGCAAGAGCATAATTAGAAAGGGATGAGGTTAGAATTCTTGTATAGGGAAATAAATAACTCTGCACCTATGTGGCCAACATCATGACCAACTATTCACAATTGTACCATAGTTTGGACTTCTTGGTCAGAGTGCACAATATTCCTTCTGTTGAGCCTTTGCAGAAATAAAGGGCATAAATGTTGTCAAGAAGGAAATTGAAGAATTATTTATCAACTTAAAGAAGGTGGCTGAGAAAGAAGATCTAAAAATCACAAGGAAAAATATTCAACAATTTGTAGCTGGACGTGCCAAGTTGAATATGAAGTTGTTCTTATTATGGAACAATGTCCAAACATGTTCCAAAACTATCTATCTGGATGCAATGGAGGTAAGAGTCAAACATAAGCCAAATATTCCATCAAATTTTGAGGACATAGCAACACAGTACAAGGCTTGGTACCATTATGTTACATTAAAGTTACAAGTAGAAGTTGTCGAGCTAGGGTTTCCTCAAGCTCAAGCATGATGCATAAAGTTTTGTCTTATTAGGCTCTAGCCACATTTTCGTCTTATGTGGTTTTTGATTTATAAAATAATAATAATTTTCAATGTAAGCGGAAGTCCAATAGTTAAATAGGTAATATGAAGAGTCATTAGATAGAATACAGACAAAAGAAGCTCAGGAGTCACGAGGGAGATCAAAGGTCACAAGAGGAGGTGAAAGGACACCTCATTTGTTATAAATAAACCCTCATAACTCAAGTAAAGGGCTTGGAACTTGAGATTTGTATCCTTGGCTTCTCTAATATAGCATAAGATTGAATATCATTCTTTGGAGAAGCAAGTGGTAGCTTCATGTTCCACTATTGGGGCTATTGTCATATCAGTGTATTGTATACTTGGAAATTTCACTCAATTATTAGAAGCTCTCAGAGCCAAAACACTTTCATGCATGTATCATGGATGTTGTAAGACTATTCTTTAAATATTTATGGCATATGTTTTTTTATGCATGCTAAGGTCAATGAACCATTTTGTTAGCTTTAGTATATATTTTATTGAATGTGTGTTAGATTTTCTTTCATGATCATTATTACCTTGTGAACTATTTTGCAGGATAACTAATTATTCTTCAATACATGTGTGTGCCACTTTTAGGATAGTACTATTACTTTTCTTCTAGAGTATCACCCTTTTATCCTTTTGTCTGAAAGAACCTCTTATACATCACAATTTATATTGCACAAAGTTTGCTCACTTACTGTCACCAAAGATGTGTGTATGTCTTCTTATGTGTTCATTGCAGCCAAGGAACATCTTTAAGATCACTGTTATGGAAAATGTTTGTATTTTTGGTTAGGTCTCCTACTCCAATTGGTGTGGGATATAATTGGGAATTTATACCACGGAGACCCCCTTCCCTATTGTCAGCATCTAGTACCATCAATATCTAATCACCCGTAGAAACATGTATTCTGAAAATTTCCCTTTCTAGGAAAATTTCCATTTGGTCAAATGCATATCTAAATGCATGCTAAAATTCATTACATATGCTCAGGAATATTCTAACATGAGTGTGCTTCTTAATTATGGTTCAAAATAAAATTCATAAATACACAAAACATTGCAACGAAAAATAAACATAATACATAAATACATATTTTTTAATTTATGCCCAACTAGTTGCTCACCTTTGACATTCCACCTAGCCATATACCATGTTGTTCATTTTATATCAAAAACATGACTCCCTCAAGCTGGCACTTCAAATCCATAGTCATCATCTTGTCCAAATCCTGGTACATTCTCATTATCATTAACTAGCCAAGGTACAAAACTTGATAGCCTACAACTAGTAGACACACATCCCTCATTAGCCCCTATCTCAGCTAGCCAGAGACTTTCCAAAGTCTTGCAGCTTTCAGGAGTTCCAATTCTCTCATGATTCTTCCAGGTACCCTTCTAAGCCCTCATACAACCAAGTTTTCAAATATGACAACCTTTAACAAATAAGATCACATTCCTCATTAGTCAACACCCAAGTGGTGCACACCCTCCTCTACATATGTAGTCCCTAAGGTTGTTCCATCACCTTCAAAGACATCATACTTAGCTAGAAAGGAATGTTTCAAATTTATCTAGCTTCTAGGAGTTCCATTTTCCTTATGGGTCTTCCAAGTACCCTCATAGGCTCTCATTCCATACTATCTCCATGCTTCCATAGTTGTCTTCCATAATGAATGAACATGAATAATAATAATCCCCTCATAGTGGCAACATGTTCATTTTTATATGAATACCTTCTTTCTACCATCTATCATTCACCCAAGCCATGTAATGGGCCTTTGTTATATCCACCAGATCCTTTTTAAATGGTTGTTAGGTTATATGAGCCCCTTTTATCATCCACAGATTTTTTTCCCCCCATACTCTTAACATCTTTTCGATATAAAACCATTAAATAAATTTATTAATATGCATGTGTTATCATAATTACATTTCAAGGTCTTCTAGCCTCAAAACACATATGTAGTTAGCCACATGTGCACCTGGGTATACCAAGCCCAAAACAAGAACAAACATGTATACAAACACAATGACCCTAAAAATATGTCCTTGGCTCACCAAACTAGTTTAACCTATTCCACTGCACCTTTACCAAGGTGACAACTTGATTTTGAAGCACATTGACTTTTTTGTCCAAACTCTACACTAGTTGGACCTGAAAGTCTCCCTCAACGTCCAACTGAACCATATTCCAATCAATCACATGGTTAGCAATGAGAACATATTTTTTAAGTAATGAAACATGAAAAAAATTATGAATGTGCATGGATGCTGACAATGCAATCCTATATGCCGTCAAACCAATCCTCTTTAGGATTTCAAATGGTCCACAATATTTAACTACCAACTTTGCACAACTTCCCAACCTCAAGGAAATTTCCCTTGCCTTCACTCTTAAGAATACATGGTAACTAATTCTAATTCCTTGTTTTACCTTTTCGTATATGCATAACTTTTGTATCTATCATGTGAAGCCTTCAAGTTCTATTTAATTTTTATTACTTTCTCTTCCATTTCCTTGAGAAAGTTTGTACCAACAATAGCCCTGTCAACTAGGCTTTCCCGACTCACTAGCATGTTTCATTTCATACCATATACGTCTTAAAATGAGCTCATCTTCAAGTATTCTTGCACCCATTATTATAATCAAATTCCACCAAGTATAAATATTCGTCGCATTTTGATGATTTCTCCATCACGTGCATTCTCATCATGTCTTCACTAACTAGATTGACTCTTTCCATCTAACCATATGAATTTGGATGGTATGTTGTGCTAAAATGTAAATAAGTTCCAAATCCCTTAAATAAACCCGTCCAAAAATTGGATGTAAACTTGGGATATCTGTCTAAAATAATTGCCTTGGGTACACCATGCAACCTAGAAATTTCCTTCATGTAAATATCAAGAACACTGATTTCCTTGCATTTTGACTTGATTGGAATGAAGTGGGAAACCTTGGTAAGTTTACCCACCAAAACCATGATGGAATCATGTTGCTTCATTGTTTTGGGAAGTTTTGTAATGAAATCAATGGAAACCATTTCACATTTCCACTTAGGAATGGGTATTGATTGTAGCAACCCCACTACATGCATATGCTCAATTTTAATATTTTGGCACTCCAAGCACTTAGCTATATATTCATCAACTTATTTTTTCATTCCTATCCAAAATTATTGTTTTTAATACCGTGGGTGCCCAGCATAAGGCATTCTATGTATCTCACTTAAAACTAAATTTTCCACCCCATAATAATTCGACACATAAATCCCATGTTTATACAATAGGACTCAATATTCCTCTATTTCATAATCATTGTACTTGGGTTGCACTTTATTTTTGTAGGATTATTTTGATTTCCATGTATTTATGATTAAAATTTCCAACCTCTAAAATTATAATTTATAAATAATATCTACATGTACTTATGGGTGTAGCATGCACTGCATGCAACCTCCTATTGAGTGCATCAACCGCTTTATTATCCTTACCATTTATTTGCTTAGTTTCAAAATCACAATCAACCAAAAATTATCGCCTTGTAATTTGTCTAGCATCTAAATGTGGTTGTCCAAACAAATGCTTCAATCCATGTGGCCAGATCACAATTCAAATCTCTTTCCCATGAGGTAACATGTCCACATCTTCAAGTCATGTATAATGGCTGCCAACTCCAAATCATGAGTGACATAATTATTTTCATGCTATTTTAGCTTCATGGATTCAAAACATATCATGTCTTCATTTTGCATGAGAAGTACTCCTCCAAGTCCATCTTTACCTGCATCTGTGTACAAAAAGAAGTCTTCATTTTGATTATATATCTGAAATACATGGTGGCTGCACCAGGGGAGAAATACCATACCAAGTGTGTTCATATTGGGGGATATATATCAAGGAAAAAATGACATAATATATTGAGCATATAATAGGGGGTAAATGGTTTTGATATTGGTAGGTATAAAAAATGGAACTCAAAATTAATGAAAAAATATAAAGGGGTATAAAAATTGTTAATGAAAAAATGGATACCCATAATATCTAGTGAAATTAGGGTTTTTTTAAATTGGGAAGGTGTATTGGGTTTGTATTATTAGGGGGTTAAATAATGTGATTTTTAGAAGTATTTTCCAATATGTAGTCAAATTAATTGTATTGTTTAGTATGCCAAGTACGCACGTGATATTTCATAGGTTCATTGAGTGAAGCCCCCATTCCTCAATATAGGTGCACTTGTTAACAACCTCTTTAAATGTTGAAAGACCTCTTCACATTTACGGGATCAATAAAACTTCACACCTTTCTTTTGAAAATAAGTAATTGGATGGGATATCCTTGAGAACCCTCCAATAAATATTCTATAATAGCCTACTAAACCCATGAAATACCTTACGTTTGTCACATTTTTGGGTCCTTTCCATGCTTTGATTGCTTTAATATTCTCTATGTCTATTGCTATCCCCTCTTTTGAAATAACATGTCGTAAATAATGAATTTTTCTTTGATAGAATGAGTACTTACTCAGCTTGGCATATAATTGATGCCCTCTTAGTATCTATAGAACCATCCATAAATGTTTTTCATGCTCTTTCTCATATTTGGAATATATAAGGATATCATCCAAAAACATAATAACAAACTTTTCTATATAATTCTAGAAGATACCATTCATGAGGCACTTGAAAACATATATTACATTAGATAACTTGAATGGCCCACTACAAACTCATAATGCCCATATCAGGTTGAGAATGTTGCTTTATTGATATCCTCTTCTTTAATACTTACTTGATGATTGTTGAGATATGTAACTAGGTTCGGTCTTCATAAATGTATTTGAGTCACAATGAAATGTATTTATTAAAAGAATGAAGAAAATATTATTATTATTATTATTATTATTATGATCTTATTAAAGTGTGGGTTTCATGTTTGGGTTATCTTGTTTTAGGTCAAAGTCCCCATTTAGGACTTCTAAGATTTATTCTAAGATATTAGAGTCATTGTCAATTAAAAGAGATCCTTCTTGGGCTTTTGAATCATGTAAAAAGAATTAATATTGAGTCAAATATACTATTTGTCCCCTCCACACCAAGTCAACCTTAAAGAGATCAAGTTAGCTTCAAGAAGGACAATTCGACCTCACTGGAAGGTCATATATACAAGGTAGTTTGAATTCGTTTGGAGCATTCACTTTCTCTCTCTCATAAGTTTGATATCCAGAAGGAAGAAGTTGGGAAGTGCGAAGTTGAAAAAGAGCTGGAAAGAGGATGGAAAAGAGTGCGAAATTTTGAAGGAAGGAAGAAGACATCAAGATTGAAATTTTGGCCCAACTATCTCTCACTCAAATGGAGTATCTAGGGATATCAAACTATTTCTTTGTCTAGTTGAAGTTGTTGTTGTTGTTGTGGCCAGTTGTTGGGTCAAAGATGCTACTGCAAATTTTTGTTGCTAGGTCAAAGTTTCTATTGAAGGGTATTCATCTAGAAGGAGGAAGTGAGGGCTCCTTTTTCTAGGTCAAGATTCTTGGATTATCTCATGAAACTAATGAAGGAAGAATTCTTGACTGGGTTTTCCTCTAAATACGGGTTTTTCCCTGGCTATCCACCTACATCTGGTGTCCTTGTGCTATTGTTTTGGTAATTTCTTGAAGAACAAAAAGATAAAATAATAACATAAAGATAAAGGAATCACAAGTAATTATCTATATAAAGAAAATATTTCTGCTTTTCTGATTTTCTAACATCGTATAAAAGCTAAGGTGAAGAAGAAAAAAGGTATTTTTGAGAAACTACTGAAAGGAGTCTAAAGGATTGAAAAAGGGATCATATAAGGAGCTCTTGTAAGGGAATAAGTTCACTATCTTCAAGGACAATGTATAACACAATAAAGAGTGAGAAAAATTTGGAAGGAGCATCAAATTATAGGGCATGGAAGAAGAGAATTAACCTCATTCTTCAAAAGAACAAGGTCTTGGATTTGGTCAATGGAAAGGTGAAGAAACCTACCGAAGAATCTAGTGATGCAGATAAAGTGAAGTGTAGAGAGTAAAAAATATTGCCTATGACACTAATGGTAGAAATCATAAAGGAAAATCTCTTCCCATACATTTTCAATACAAACCATGCTCAAGAAATGTATGAAGCCTTATCAAAATTGTTCACTATCAGGAACATCGATCAAGTAGCAAGTCTGAAGAATGAATTAAGGACCAAAAGAATGACAAAGGATGACACTATGGCATCCTTATTTGTAAGATATCTAGAATTAGAGATGAAATTGTACCAGAAAAGGAGCTAGTAATTACTACATTATTGGGACTACGACCTACTTGGATATATTTTGCTTCAAGCCTTAATAGTTGGAAAGAATCTCCTACCTACGAGAAATTATGGAATTCTTGCAGCAAAGAAGAAATTAGAATCTCACTAGTATCCAACAATGAATAAGAAAAGGTTTCAAATTCATACTCTACTTCTCACAAGAAAGGAAACTTCAAGAAGTCAAAAGGGCCAAGAAGAAAGGTTGATATGTCCAAAATAGAATCCTACCAATGTCACAAACTGGGTCACTATAGAAGTGATTGTCTTGACAATCCAAGGAACAAGAAAATAAATAGAGACCAAGCTAATGTTGCTAAAGAAGGATCTCCAAAGAAGAATAAACTCGAAGAACTAGATAAAAGGGACTTACAATACTAAATCATTTGACCTAAGCCTTAGTTATTTCATTGTTTGATTTCTAGTATTTGTAGGTTTAACTTATTTTGGAAAAACAATTTTTATTTGTTTTTATAAGGTTATAGGTATCCCTCAAGCTTGGACGAAACCTTCACCAGCTTCCAAAGATAAGTATCTTATTACCTTTTCATTTTTATTTTTTCCTTCCTTATCTAGTTTTTCTTGCCTTAAATACTAATCAAATTTATATTCATATTTTCTCTATTTAGGAAAATCTTGTTGAATACTTAAGGATTATGGAAGAAGGCCTCATAAGACAAAGCATTTGAATTACAAGTTTTTTTAAGAAACAAATGTATGTATTAAACTATAAGTTTTTTCTATCTTCATGATATTAATTCTTGATAAACTATTACTAACATCATTGTGTCTAGCACTCCTCAATCATAAATATTCTTGATTGGGTGATTCATCATTATATAAATCTACCCTCCTCATATCTTTGGTTACTCTTGTGGAACCTTAAAAAGGTTCTTTGTAAAAACCCTGACTTAAGGGTATGTCAATGATTATGTATGAAAGCCTAGCCTACTTGGGGTTATTGGTGAAGTCAAAGAGAATGTTATTCTTGATTTTTGAAGTTTTTAATGATGTCATGTTTGGGGTTTTGGTATGGTAATGAATACCCTAACTTGTTAGCGTTGAATGTTGATGTCTGAAATCCCAAACCTTTGAAGGTTTGATAAATTAGGGTTTTCTATGTTTAGTATTGAAACTCTATATCATTTGGGTTTAGTAAGGTGTGTAAGAAAGACCCTTACAATGTCCTAGAAATGAATTCCTTGGTATATGTGTGTTTGTCCGATCAAACCCTAGTTTGATCAAGTTTGCTATATGTCCAAATTTTATTGATATTTGTGTCATTGGGTTTGAATAACACATGTTATGATATGCTTGTGCATGATGATGAGATCCTAGAGATGCGTGTTGACTTAATATTTTATGGCCATAAGTCCTAGGGTTTGGAACTAGGCCCTAGTCAAAGTTTGATTATCTAGGATGATAATAGTTGTGAATTCTAGGGTTTTGTATCTAAACCTTACTAAAATTTCAATTCTCTAATATGTGATGACAAGTGTGATAATATGAGATTTAAGAAATATTGTTGAAATATGTCTTGTGATTAGTTTTGATTTTTGGAACTTAATGACTCATGTATGAAATCTAGGATCTTGCACTAAATCCTAGTGGAAGTCTAGCATATGAATTCTAAAGTTGTTAAGATGCATTGTAGAACTATATTTTGAATTGCTTCTAGGGTTTCAAATATTTTGTGTGTCATACCTCTGGAAGAAATATTGAAGCCTTAGATATAATGAAGGTTTTTATGTTTGAGATGTTCAAAGTCTTGATGATATAGTCTAGGGTTTATGACAAAAAACCTAGCAAGAAGTTGAAAAATATGTGTCTCTTGTTTGTAACTAAGTTTGGGTATTTGATGTATAAATTTGAATGATTCCATTATATGATTATGATATGGTTAACTTCATGCTTCTATATATTTGGTTGTACTTTCCATATAAGTTGTGTAGGTGCATAATCTTCAAGACGGTGAAGATGCTCGTAAATAAAGTTGATATGATAATCCTAATGGAGAAAGTTATATGAATGATAATGGTCATGATAACTATGATAAGAAGGATGGAAGCCATGAAGGATTCTCCGCTTTCATAGAAAAGAAGAAATATCCCTAAGTTAAGAGGGAGATCAGATGAAATAAATCTCTCTAAGTTAAGAGGGAGCTTGGATGAAAGAAATCTCCCTAAGTTGAGAGGGAGCCTGGATGAAAGGAACCTCCCTAGTTGAGAAAGAGGGCATATCATAGTCATGCCAAACACCTTGAAAGAAGAAATTGGAGAATGTATTTTGAGGGGTTCTTGAGACAAGAAAATCTAGATTTGTTTGCAGAATATGTTGTTACATGTGAAGTAGGAAAGGAATATGTATGATTAAGGAATATTCTGTCAAGATTTGTTTGAAAATCCTACTATGATAAATTGAGAAGCAAGATTAGTTTCCTAGAATACCCCAGAGTTTTGTGTTTACTTATGTACATTTGAAATTTTTCTAATGATAGGGGTTGTGTTTATATAGGTAAATCTCTTATAAGTTTGATAGAATATTGGTTATCTACTAGTTTGTTCAAGAGAGATTTGTTTTCGATTTGTTGATCAGGGAGGATTTGTTACTGAATGTAATAATCGGGAGTGTTGAGGCTTTGTGTGTAAGACTCACTGCCTAGGAGGACATCTAGACAACACTTTGTGTTGATGTTTAGGTCCCAAAGTAGGGAGGGTGGTGTTGATCATAGATCTTTGACCTTGGATACCCACCTAGATCGATAGGTTATTATTAGCAAGTAAGCCTAATGGTACCTGGAGAGGTTGAAGCTTTAGTCCATCTTAGTCCCACATGGACAGATCTCCCTAGTTAGAAATCTAGTCCATGGCATCATGAGTGCCTAAACTGTTGAAGACCTTAGATAGAATTCCCTGGTCAGGAATCTAGTCCATGGCATCGTGAGTGCCTAAACTATTGAAGACCTTGGATAGATTACCCTCGTCAGCAATATAGTCCATGGCATTCCGGTGCCTAAAATTCTTCATGGTTCATGTGTTTTGAGATCTTCCTTGTACTTGTACTTATGAATAACTCCCTAGTTAAGAGGGAGTGTTGAAATATGTAACTAGGTTTGGTCTTCATAAATATATTTGAGTTACAATTAAATGTATTTATTAAAAGAATGAAGAAAATATTATTATTATTATTATGACTTATTAAAGAAAGAGTTTGATGCTTGGGTAATCTTGTTTTAGGTCAAAGTCCCCATTAAGGACTTCTAGGATTTATTATGAGTCATTAAAGTCATTGTCCATCAAAAAGACCCTTCTTAGGCTTTCGTGTCATGTAAAAAGAATTAATATTGAGTCAAATATACTATTTGTCCCCTCCACACTAAGTTGGCCTCAAAGAGACCAAGTCAGCTTCAAGAAGGGAAATTCAACCTCACTAGAAGGCTATATATACAAGGTAGTTCGAATTCATTTGGATCATTCACTCTCTCCCCCATAAGTTCGATATCCGGAAGGAAGAAGTTGGGAAGTGCAAAGTTGAAGAAGATCTATAAAGAGGCTGGAAAAGAGTGTGAACTTTTAAAGGAAGGAATAAGACATCGAGATCGAAATTCTGGGCCATATATCTCTCACTCAAGTGGAGTATCTAGGGAGATCAAAGTATTTATTTGTCCATTCAAAGTTGTTGTTGTTGCTGTTGCAAGTTGCTGGGTCGAAGCTGCTATTGCAAGTTGCTGCTAGGTCAAAGTTGATATTGAAGGGTATTCATCTACAAGGAGGAAGTGAGGGTTGACTTTGTATAAATTTTGAATAATATGACACTTATTCATAGAGATTATCCTGATTATACACTATTTGCGGAATCATGCATAATACATAACCTCCTCTACGTTGATCATCAATTTTGCGGAATAAAGAAACAATCGCATGTGAACATTGAAGCATCAATCACACATATCAACACAATATATCACGGGGAAAGCATGTAGCTGAAAACCCCCAACTATCTGTATATCTGAGAACATGTAACAATACATAGTACAATACTCCTCACAAGTACTCAATACTATCTGCACCTGTTACACACAAACTAGCCCAGATCTGAATCAATCAATGGCTCAAATCTCCTTCGCTACTTGCCTGCCTCCACTGCGCAATCCTGCATGAGAATGGAGTAGAATGGCTGATCCAAACTCGTATTTCCCTTGGTTGAACCACACAATCCTCATTGGCATATCTCAATCCATTGATTGTGCAAATCGCATGCACAACTATAGTCACAACTGACAGCTGTCTTGCCCTTTCACTCACCTCTAACACTTGTCTACACTGAACTGTCCATGAACTGAGTTAACTGATGTATTCCTCAGTTGATTTATGAGTTAATAATTAGTGAATTAATTAATAACTAATTCACATCACTCAACACTAGTGTATTTGTTAGTTAGACTAAATACAACTAGTTCAACTAAGTCAAACTAAACACAACTCCATCAACTTCTGATCCAACTCCACAGAACTCAATCACTGAAGTCCTAATTGAAGTCCTCCATGAAATAGCTCAAGTTAACCCACAAGAAAAGTGTATTTCCTTCTGGAAGTTGCATGTGCGACATCTGTAGCTCGAAATGAAGTGCTCCAAGAGAATAAGATAATGTTTATAGTCCAAATATTATTAAGAGCTAATAATATTCGACTTTTCTATTTTTAGCCTGGCAGTCTAAAAATAGACTCCGCCCATATGTCTAAAAATAGAAGTCCATCTATTTTTTACCAACATGACCAATCATCCACAAATAGCATCTTGCAACTCATAGACCATGATCCATATGTCTAAAAATAGACATAGTCTAAAAATAGACTTTGCACCAAAAGTAGCCTGCGGGCCCACTTTGTGAAGGCGACTTCTTTTCACTAAGCTACATCATCTTGTTGCATTTTCAACACTCCCTCTCAACAAGATATGGATTATCTGCAACCCCTATCCTGCCTCTGTGGTATTCGAATTTGCTCCTGGTGAGCGCCTTTGTCAAGATATCAGCATCCTGATCCTCCGTGGGAATGTATGAAAGTAACATGATCCTCCGCTGCACACAATCTCTGATTTGATGGTACCTGATGTCAATATGTTTAGATCTATCATGAAATACAGGATTAGCCGAGAGTTTAATGCAACTCTGGTTATCACAGTAAATCACAGTAGGATCCAAATGAGAACCGAACAAACCAACTAGGATCTTCCTCATCCATATAGCCTCGCATGCAGCCAAACTTGCTCCCATATACTCGGCCTCCGCTGAACTGAGTGCCACGGATCTCTGTTT
>APFE030242083.1:140670-151951 GCA_000404065.3 Pinus taeda
TGCAACTCATAGACCATGATCCATATGTCTAAAAATAGGCATAGTCTAAAAATAGACTTTGTGCCAAAACTTGCCTGCGGGACCACTTAGTGAAGGCGACTCCTTTCCACTAAGCTCCATCATCTTGTTGCATTCTCAACAAGCATTTCTTGTTGCACACTTTTCAACACTCCTGATCTCCTCCTGCATAAGATTTGACCACATTTGTTCCCAATCCGACAGTTTCTCCTTTCCATTCACAGAGTCTTGGTAGCTATTCCAACTCTTTGGAAGGCCAAGGAGAGTGAGGCTCACCATATCATCAGCGGACGTAGTTATTCCCACACCACCAAACTCATCTCTGTAGGTAGTGAGCTTGTTCAGATATGTGGAAATAGTATCACCCTTCTCCATCTTGATTCTCGAAGCTTATCCTTGAGCGCCAATTTCCTCTAGTCACTATTGTTCTGGTAGAGGTCCTTCAATTCTTCCACATTGAAAATGGAGTATTCTTCCCATGGAGACTCGAGAAAATATGGTCTTGAACTCCCTCAAGGATGATCCATCTCGCCTTCGCCACACACTTCTTCCACTCAGCCAATTCTTGTGCATTAGTTGAAGTTGGCTTTGGGATTTCTTGATCAATGAATTCCTTCAATCCATTGTCTTCTAATACAACCTCCTTTCTATCTTTAAATGCTATGTAATTCAAGCTACCTTCCAAGGCATACTCAAGTCTCAAGCCATAGAATGCCATTGGTCAACCTTGAAGTATGATATGAATTCGATTTGCACCTGCAACCCTGAACTTCATACTTCGAATTTTATTCTTAGTATATTGTTCACAGCTCTGATACCTTGTAGAAAATATGATGTAAGTTAACCCGATAATACAATATAAATCAAAGCAAAATACTATAACCTACTTCTACTATCAATTTGCAGAAGCTTAAAGATCGAGCTGAAAAATATAACCAGAAGAAGAAGAATCAATGGCACAATACACATGAAAATAATTTGGGGAAAGCCTTAGCTACAAACCCCACACTATTGTATTATCATACATGGTGGAAATACATAGGAATTATACAAATCCCTAGCTCTCACAGTTAGCCAGTTCTCAGTACAATACTCACAGATTCTCACAAACAATCTTGGCTTCTCTCCAGCCTTCCTCTCTGCCCTCCAAGCTCCTATTTACTTGTGTTGTTCCTTGTGGATGATTTACCTGATACCAAGTGGAAAACCCTTCCACCAAAACTGTGCAATCCTCAAGGATAAATCCTTGACTGCATGCATTAGTTTTCTCCCTGAGAAAACACATGCAACTAATAGTACATTGTCCTTGAACATTAATCTCAACTGCGTCTCTCTCAGAATAGACATGCATGAGTTTCTGATGAGGGAATCTTCAGTTAACTGGAGTAGCACTAGTTGAGTGCATGCATGCATCAACTGATTGTTAAGTCACTATTAGTTCCTCAACTGGTTTGGAACTAATTTAACTAGACTTAACTCAGTAAACTGAGTTAACTAATTACAACTCAAATATAACTCAATCTTATCTCCTTAATTTAAGGGATAAGTCTTGCATGACTTCATAAAGACTTCTAACTTGAATTTATCCAACTAATTAATTTAAAATAAATTAATTAATTATTTCCAAGTCGCTGTTAAGACTAAATTCGATTTTAATTCACAATTTAATTCAAGGACAAATTAAATTGGAATATCCTTGTTGCCATATTTTAACACTCAGTAGGTATTTCAGAAAGCTTTAGAAGTGACATTGGAGTCAAAAAAGGTTGCCCTCTATCTCCTACTCTTTTTGGCTTATATATTGATAAACTGGGAGAGTGGATAAATCTACAAATTGGAGATGGTGTTAAGTTGGGGGAGTTTATGATAAAGATTCTTTTATATGCGGATGATCTTGTATTGATTTCTAAATCAGCCCATGGATTGAAAATGCACCTACATGCCCTTGAGCATTTTTGTACAGAAGTGGGGATGCAAGTCAATACTAGCAAGACCAAAATAATGATTTTATCTAATAAAAGGAAGCATAGCCAACATACGTTCTTCTTTGAAGGAAACATTCTTAAAGAAGTGAATGAGTACAAGTACCTCAGGATTGATTTCAACGACAAACTTAATTGGGAGGACTGCAAAAAAAAGAGAATTTTAGGAGCGTGGAAAGCATTATATGCTCTTCATAATAGATGTAGAGAGGCAAAGTTATGGGATTGGAAAATGACTAAAATGATTTTTAGACTCCTAGTTTGTCCAGTGATGCTATATGGGTGTGAATTGTGGGATAGCAGCATCCCTTTCTCAAAATGGAAACAAAATGAGAAAATCCAAAAACACTTGATCATTAGCATGTTAAAAAAAAATAATAAATAAATAAATAAATAAAATTAAATAAATGGTATCTTATGAGTTAATGTTGAGTGAAACAAGAGCAACTCCCATCGAAGCAATTTCTATGGTGTGGTCATAAGATATCTAAAAAGAATTGAGCAAATGAGAGTAGGTATATGGCTTAATGTTATCTTCAATGAAGGCATGAGTGAAAGAAATAAAACATGGATAAAACAAAACTACATATGGATGCAAAATGGAATATCTACCTTAATACTTGTCCCTCAAATAGCAAGGAGCTAAAGGATTTTGTTATGTAGAAGTTTCGTAAATGGTTATGGGGAAAAGAGTTGCGTAGAAAGAAGAAGTACTACATTGAGGAATTCAACCCTACGTGCGATCTAGAACAAAAAGAGTTCATTGGAGCTAGCATTCTGTGGAGGGAAAAGGATCTAATTTCTCAATTAAGAACCAGCTCACATCAACTTCGGTGTGAAACAGGACGGTGAAAAAGGCCTAAAGAAGCTTGGGAAGAACGAGTGTATACATTTTGCAAGTCTGGGGCAGTGGAATCTGAAAAACATTTAATTTTGGAATGTGATGAATTCAAAGACATCAAAGAAAGTTATGGGAATATGCTAGCATCAGTTTCTTGGCATTGTCTTTTCAGTGAGGGGATTGTTGGAAAGTTGGGCCAGCTCATCATTAATTTGAACAAGAAAAGGATTGAATTGCAAAAGACGAAAAGCGAGGAACTAATAGTCCCATAGACTATTTTTAGTCTCGTGGACGTTAAAATATCATTTCATTTCATTTCAACATATAATTACTTCTTAGTGTTGATTACATGTAGAGAATGTGTGGAATAATGTACCATCATAAAATGTTTTTTTTAACCCTCCCTTTTAAAGCAGACATATCGATACATAAATTAAAAGGTGTGTGGTCAAAAATATTATTACCGTCGAAAAAGTTTGATGTAGTTAAAAAGATTATTATTTGTGTAATTTATTGTATTGGTTGTTTCAACGATTTTTTTTAGCCGGCTTGCTTTTATATATATATATATATAAAATATGCAAATAATAATAAAACTATAATATTTAAATATTAAAATGCATATGTAACCATATTAGAATATTAATATAAATTTAACGTTCTCATAATTTATTTTTTTTTAAAGGAAAATGACTTTATTAATTAAAAATAAGGTTATGATAAGATATTTAATATATAAGAATATGCATACCAGCATAAATAACGAGTGTTTTTTTATAAGGACTCAACTTGAAATGTCACTGGCAATGGCATGACAAGGGTGCATTGGGCATACTTGATAAGTTGCACATTGAGTCTATATGCTTTGGTAACCTTGGTAATCAACTTAAGGTAATTAGTGAGAGGGTTGGGATGGTGCACTAGCATGTAAGTTAGGAAGACCAAGTATGGCTTCATGAGTAGTATGGGTGATTGACAAGGTGTAGCATAGTCAACTTCAATAGAGGATGGCACAAATTGGAAATATGATAGATAATGTGTATTGTTCGTGGCAAGGTAATAATAGTTATTAGTGCATCAAATATATACAAATGCTTGATAAAAGAGGGACATGATCTTCATTAACTATCCCTTTTCAGTCTAGATGGATGATATCATAGTTTCAAGTTGGCTAGTTAGTTGTTCAAGTATGCTTGGCTCAAGGGAGGTAACAAAAAGTTTTCTATGGTTGGGCGGCAATGATGTAACATCACCTACAATGAAATGGGCACTTTAAAATTCTTCACAATTGAAGGTGCCACACTTGGTTTTGATAAGAAATGGTCCATTTTGGATCATCATATTGTTTGTCAACCATATTGGCACTTTCAAAGTGGAAAAAGTGGAGGAATTAGCTTAGAAGACCATTTTTACCAACAACTCCCAATTTGGCAAATTTGGGTCTAAAACCTTTCAAAAGAAAATTGAGGCATCAAATGGAATATTTTTGGGGTAAAACTTTGTTACTAAATTTTCTAACCATTTAGTGTTATTCTACACACAAATACATTTCAACGGTAGAAGAATCACCTCAATAGGAGTTTGTATGCAAAACTCGTGCCACCTGGAAGTTGAACTTCCTATTTTGGCCACCATGATTTGAGAGGATGTCACATTAGCCCCATTATTCATTGAAAAGGGGCTAGCCACATGATCATGATGAAGAAGACTCCAGAAGAGTTCATATTGTAACTCTAGTTGAGAGTTGAATGAGTAAAACTTAACCAATAGTAGACTCTCAAGCTCTCTTATAGATGGGCCACTAAGAGGAAAAGGGATTCCATTATATTCAAGTGCATTTTGTTCCATAGATAAGTAGAGTAGCCAAGAGTGCACAGGAAGAGAGAAAACAAACATGTTTTGTGCATTATAATAACCCACAAGCCATGGGTCTCACTTCTTTGTACCTATATCCATTTTCCATTCAGATAAATAGAGCACAACAACCTCGTGTTCTAGTTGGGCTTTCACTCGAAAGGGTTTCCTAGGTTATATCTTATGTCAATTGTGGTTTGTGAGTTTTAATTTTTGCATATTTTATATACTATGTACATAATCATAACCCAGTAATTAGTAAATCCATAAATCTAATTAGAATTAACCCTCATAGTGTAGTTTCATATTTTAAGTGTAATTCCATTAAATATGTTGTAAGGAATTATCCAATAGAATATCCATGAGAGTTAACAAATCATGTTGGTAGATCAAAGAAGGTTTCTTTGGGTATATTGTCATTATTTATAGGAGATCCAGATCATCTAAGCCAAAAGTCGTAAAACCCCAACCATGATTGACGAAATTGTTAATAATCCTCAAGATCTCAAAGAGGATAGTTTTTCGTGCCTGGAAGCACAAGTCATAGATATAAAATGTAATGCGAGCCTCCTCATGGAAGCCTTGACTAATAAGCTCAATTTATTTGGAGAAGATGGAGGTTCTGATTTAAGGGTTAGATCAAGGGAGAAATCGACAGATCGAGAAGAACCAATGAGGGAATCTAAGAAACAACCTAAAATGGATCATCCTAGTTCAAGTGTTGTAAACCATTCATAATCCATATTCAAATGGATGTGAAGGTTAACATGAAGTCATTTAAAGGTGGGATTGACACTTTAAAGTTAAATCATTGGTTTTAACAATTAGAAGTTTATTTTAGTGTTCATCGTATAGAAGAAAACAAAATATTTCATTTGCTCAACTGAAATTGGAGAGTCATGCCCTATCCTATTGGGAAAACCACACATAAACCTTAAGGGTAGAGGGAGATCCTCCAGTGACTAAGTGAGATAATTTCAAAACCCTCATAAAGTCATAATTTACCCTATCAGGTAGAGTGGATCTGGTGGCATTAGTTCAAGAAAAGACAATGGAACAATGTGCAAGAATACACCATAGAATTTAGAAACATGGCCATAATATTAGGTGTCCCCCCAAAGAACCCATAAGTGTTCCCTCATTCCTAATAATATATCACCCCAAATTGAACTTGAGCTCTCTAACATGGCATACTGAATGTATTAAATGAGATACAAACCCAATGGAAAGCAAGTGTTTCCCAAGCTTAGGTAAAACCTTGAGAGAATGATAAACCTATAAGAAATATAGTCCTTAAGGATAGCCTTATCAACGGAAAGAAGTCAAGCAGACTTCACTAGAAACCACAAACTTAACCAAAAGGTATCTCAACCTTTCTACCAAAAGGTCATGGTAAGTACATGTATTACTTTCAAATATTCCTTTAAACACACATAGATCATTGTAGGTACATGTATTACTTTCCAATATTCTTTTAAAAACACATATAATTTGTTTTTTTTGGTGCAAGCTGGTAATTTACTATAAGACAAACATAAATTAAGCTTCCATGGAAATTATATATTATTAATGCATCCACTTTTGAGGGATTTATTATTATAATCCTCTATAGTAATAATGTATTATTAATGTGTCTACTAAATTTATGACATTAAGATATTCCTGATGTTAATACCAATAAAATGTGGAGTACATGTTATCATTTATATATCAAGTTAAATGTATTTTACCTATAAAGGCATTTATATATCCACGTGCCACCCTCCACATTTGTTATAAAGGCATATTACAACAACAATTTTACTAATTTTGGCCAGACATCAAAATTTAACCAACTTTGATCACAAATCTATGTAATTCCACCGATCTCACAACTACGTTAAAAATAATTTATTTATTTCTTAATCTTCTCATAATCTTCTCATCACGTGCACTTTAAGCCCCACTAGATGACAAGGCGGATAGGCCACCAGATGTGCCAAACAAAATATTTAGATGATATGAGATGACAAGGCAGATAGGCCACCCCTCATCCAAGGATGGTTATATGAACAGTCATGCTACCACGTGTCTTGCCTCCAAATCAAAGAACGGTCTCATGGAATGATAGACTCTGCCACGTGTTTTGGATTTTTTTTCACATTACGTGTATGTTCTCGCTGCCCTCATCCAACTTACTTATGGTGGGATGTTCATATTGTGAAATATAAAAATGGCTAATCTGGCTTAAAATATAAAAATTATCTTATTTTGTTATAAAATATATATTTTTCTTGTTATTTTTAGTCTATGCCATAGGCAGCAGCTATATCTTGGGATATGAGCCATGTGTAGGGATTAAAATTGTTTTTAACTTGATTTGTGATATATATCGTAATTTAATTTTTGTTAAGCTTTTTAAATACTGAAACGGATTTTTGTTAACGAATCAAATATTTAGAAGTCTTATTTGGCCTCTTTCCGAGGCAGAGAGGCACATATTGTACCAAGAACTTAGTCTAAAAATGCATACAATCAAGTTATTTTTCCATAATATAGTAATGCTAGCATTACTTCGCGTAACCTTAGATGTTTCAAGACCATGAGTTTGCACTTGTTGCCAAGTTCATAATCATGCAACGTTTCCACCTGCACGGAACGAATTTGCACTTGCTCGCAGGGTCATAATCATGCAATGTGGCCACCTACATGGAACGAGTTTGCATTTGTTGCCAGGTTCATAATTATATAATGTTTCCACCTGCATGGAAAGAGTTTGCACTTGTTGTCATGCTTCGACAATTTGCACTTGCTTCCATGTTCATAATCATGCAATATACAATGTTTCCACCTGCAGGGAACAAAATATGCAACTGGTTAGTTGTTAATCATGCAATATACTATGTAGCCACATGTAGGGAACAAAATATGCAAGTGATTAGCTGTTAGAAATTTGAGGGGAGGAGTTCAGAATGGAACAAAGGTAAACAACCTTGTGCATCATCACGGGTGGAATTATCTACAAAGAAAACCCCATTCAAATGCTTTTTTATTCCTTCTCTAAGTGCAGGCGTCGGAGATAAGGGCCCCTGGTCAGAAAAGATCATGTATGTAAGCAAAGTGAAAACTTATGAAATCAACACAAACTTGAAAATCTTCAGAGTTTTCTTAGTTTGTATCACAATGGGCCTCACCCATTGGTTTGTTTTCAATTATACCCTTCTACTTGTACACTCATGGGTTTATGTCAAAATATTAAAATTGCCTTAATTTGCTATAAAATATATCCTTACGTTTCAAATATACCCTTGTACAATCATGGGTTTATGCCAAACGACATTTACCAAAATTGGAACATGTTGTTGTAAGGGAAAGACTAAGTGGTTATGAATTTTTAATTAACATAAGGTACTTTTAAGTGTTAATTAGTATAATCACATTAATAAATGTAGTTGATATACATCAATAGGCGTATATCAAGAATATGCACAACCATATTAGTAAATATGGTTGATATACACCATTAGACATCAATGGTGTAGACTTAATATTAATATAAATATTGATATTAATAAATACATATTATTATTATTATTATAAACCCAAGGATTAATATTTTAAATCCAACCAATTATAAACCCAAGAAATTAATATTATAAACCCAAGAATTAATATAAAAAATACCTCAATTTGCTATAAAATATATCCTTATCATTTTTATTTTTAAAAATGGATTGATTTGCTTTCAAATATACCCTTCACCCCCTGCAATCATGGGTTTATGTCAAATGACATTTACCTAATTTGAATCATGTCATTTGAAGGGAAGGACCAACTAATTACATGGATGGATGGCTCTTAATTATCCTAAATCCATTGGCATGCGGAATCTTAATGATTGTCTCCTTAATTATCATGGTTAGAAGAGAGATAGAATGGGAGAAAAACCCAATGCTCTCGTCAGTCACTATCAAGGGGAAAAATTCTTCTAACACAAGAAAATTGTACTATCTACAAGACAATGTTAGGGAGATAATTCAGAAGGAGAAAAATGGTTTCAAAAGTTTCAACAGTCATGAGTTAAAAAATATAATCCAAAGTGCACTTGAGAAGTGCAAAAGAGCAAAAAACAGGAAATCAGAATCAAATTGTTTTCCTATAAATGCTTGGTTTGATGAGGAATGCAAAATAGCAAGGAGAACCTTGAAAAATGCAGGTAAGGAGAGGATGAATGTAAAGTTATATAAGCAAATACTAAAAAGGAAAAAATATGAGTTCATGCAAAAAAGGCGAGAAGAGTTAATATATTTAAGAAAGAATAACCCAAAGCTTTTCTAACTTCAACCAAGGAAGAAACAAATCGAAAATAATACTACAACCCAACAATGGTTTGAATATGCAAAGCAACTCTATGAGAAAGAATCAAAGAAAGAGCCTCCCTCCAAGATTAACACAACTACAAAGCTCTTCACGTTACAAGAGGTGGAGATTGGAATTAAGAAGCTAAAAACATGAAAGGAAAAGGACTTGGTTGAGCTTCAAGCAGAGTATCTAAAATGGGGAATGAACACTCTTGCACTCTTATGCTGCACATCATGGAAATATTTAACAACATCATTTAGCAAGGATTCCCAAGGGACGGGACAACTAGCCTAGCAATGCCCCTTTTTAAAATTGGAGACATTAATAATCTTTCCAATTATAGAACCATTATGATCAATCCTTTGTTTGCAAAGCTTTTCTGCGACATGGTAGAAAATAGAATCAGTAAGTGGACAGAAGTAAAAGAAAAGAGGGCAACAAGACAAGCAGGTTTTAGGCTAAAGCATTCTAGAGTGCATCATGGTATCATGTTGAGACACGTTGTTGAAAATGTTTGGGAGGATAAAGAAGAAGCATTTTGCTGCTTTGTTAACTTCAAAAAGGAATTTGGCACAATCCCTAGAGACATGTTGTGGCGTAGAATGGAAGACCTTGAAATTCCTTTGCATTATAGAGTCGTTGTCCATAGAATTTAAGGAGAAGTGAAAGTAAAAATTAGAAGCTCAGTGTAGAAAATCTGATGTAGGTTAACCCGATAATGCAATATAAATCAAAGCAGAATACTATAACCTACTTCTACTATCACTTCGTGGAAGCTTAAAGATCAAGCTGAACAATATAACCAGAAGAAGAAGAATCAATGGTACAATACACATGAAAATACTCTGGGGAAAGACTCAGCTAAAAAAACCACACTATTGTATTATCATACATGGTGAAAATACATAGGAATTATACAAAGCCTTAGCTCTCACAACTAGACAGCTCTCAGTACAATCCTCATAGATGCTCACAGGCAATCTTGGCTTCTCTCCAACCTTACTCTCTACCCTCCAAGCTCTTATTTCGTTGCGTTTTTCCTTGTGGATGATTTCCCTGTTACCAAGTGGAAAAACCTTCCACCAAAACTGCGCAATCCTCAAGGATAAATCCAGAGAAAACACATGCAGCTGATAGTACACTATCCTTGAACATTAATGTCAACTGGGTCTTTCTCATAATAGACATGCATGAGTTTTTGATGAGGCAATCTTCAATTAACTGGAGTAGCACTAGTTGAGTGCATGCATGCATCCACTGACTGTTAAGTCACTATTAGTTCCTCAACCAGTTTGGAACTAATTAAACTAGACTTAACTCAGTAAACTAATTAACTAATTACAACTCAAATATAACTCAATATTATCTCCTTAATTCAAGGGATAACTCTTGCATGACTTCAAAAAAACTCCTAATTTGAATTTCTCCAACTAATTAATTTAAAATAAATTAGTTAATTATTTCCAAGTAGCTGTTAAGAATAAATTCGATTTTAATTCGCAATTTAATTCAAGGACAAATTAAATTGGAGTATTCTTGTTGCCATATTTCAACACTCCCTCTCAACAAGAAAGGGATTATCTTCCACCTCAATCCTATCTCTATGGAACTCAAATTTACACTTTGACAATGCCTTTCTCAAAATGCCAGCATCTTGCCCCTCTATCAAAATATACTGCAACAACATGATCCTCCTTGCTACACAGTCTCTGAGATGATGATATTGGATGTTGATGTGCTTAGACATATCATGAAATATTGGATTCTCAGAGAGTTTGATACAACTCTGATTATCACAATAGATCACAGTTGGATCCATCCTCTGATCAAACAAACCATCTAGTATTTTCCGCATCCAGATGGCCTCACATGTTTCCTAACTTGCAGCCATCTATTCTTCCTCTGTCGATCTAAATGCAACCGACCTCTATTTCTTGTTGTACCAAGAAACTGTCGTTGACTGAAGGATGAAAATTCCTCCTGATGTGCTCTTCTGATTTGATGGACTCCCTGCCCAATCTGCATCAGTGAAGCCCTGTAGCTTCACTCCCTCCATCCATCTGTACCATAATCCATACTGAGATGTGTCTCTGATGCATCTTAATACATGCTTTGTCACCTTCCAAAACATCTTGGTGGGTTGAACCATCGCTTGTGTTATGAAACCAGCTCAAGAAAAGATAGAAAAGATAGATCAACGCCTTAGAATTCAGCCTCTTCGAGGGGGAAACCTCCTTTACATTAC
>APFE030242088.1:18790-31136 GCA_000404065.3 Pinus taeda
CTGGGATTCATGGTTATAAGGGTAAAGTGGTATCAAAATATGTAGCAAAAATGATACATAGTGGGGTCCTAACAGTGGGTCTTGACCCAGGTTCAGAGTTAGTTGCACCAAACAAATCCCTACACTACTGGCCCTTTTGGCATCAATCCGTGGGAGCGCGGACTGAAGTCTCACCCGAAGTAATATGGGGGGATACTGGAACCACGTTTTCACACCCAGAGATTAGCGTGATGTCCTTTTTGTGCCCTAAATATGCCTTTGTGTAGATTGATAATCCCTTATGGCTTATCAATGTAACTTCCTTTAATAAGCCTCTAGACCTCCGTGAAGGTCTTCGGCTGGCTTTTGCGGACCCTAAACAGGCAAATTAACTACTTACGTGCATCATAGATTATCCTTAACCCAATATTTATTCAGATCTTCTTAAGTGTTTGATGACTTTGATAGACAAAGATATAATATTCGCATAAACACTTAACATAAATTGCATTCAAATAACAATATATATCTAGTAAAGTCGTGCATCAATACATCATTGTTTCATAAAACCATTATTCATCATAACATAAGCGCATTCATACATAACAAAAGTAAAAATATAAACATAGGAATTTCTGAAATAATCTTTCTTTATTGATGTTCAGTTAAGCTTACAGACTCAAGATTTCCCTGCGCACTCAACTGTAGGGGTCCACGCACTCAGCTGCAGACACTTAGACTCCTTCTGTCGTACCCATAGACCACTTCTATTCTTCTATTATGCTTTAGACTCTCTAAGACACACCTATTTATACAATCCCATGGTTCGTGGACCATGGGTAGATCTTCAAAAAGCTGAATTAACTTACATAAAGAAGGGTAAAACCCTTTTTGACTCTTTAAATATCTATGTGCTCTGTGACCACAATTTGCGGAGACTTTACATCAAAATTTGGGTTTTTCCCCAAAATTAACCCACGGGACCCCATCCCAACACATCCATCTGATGGATCTTCCACCCCATCTACACAACTAATGGTAGAATGGTTATTATTGAGGAAAACCTTGTCACGGGGGAAATGCTTACTCATAGTCAAATCCCTCTATCTGTGAGAATCTTTTGTGCATAAATATGGCCTTGTACTTCTTAATGCTCCCATCTGCATGTTTCACTTTGTAAATCCATCTAGAACCAACCACTGAATTGTTCTCTGGTCTGAGCACCACCTCCCATACATTATTCTTCATGATGGAGTTATACTCCTCCACCATGGCATCAACCCACATTGGTTGAGAAACTTATTTCTTAAATGAAGAAGGCTCTTACTTGAAGAGTTTGTCATGAGAGACATATACCCAATGTATGTTTTTGGTGAGCTCCTCTTCCTGCACAAAGATGTAGGAGCTCCCACATACTCCTATGCATCTTGCACCAATCTATTAGCTTCTTTGGTTCTCTTCCTCCCCTCTCTAGAAGATTATGGTTTAGTGAGTTCCTCCACTCGACCTCATGTCTTCTCCTTCACATGTGACTGCTCCAAATCACTTGGAATCTTTGTTTGAGGCTCCTCCTTTGAAGCTATAAGCTACTTCTCTAGTGGGATACTCAACTCTCGCTCTAGAGATAATCTCATAAACTTATGCTCATCAAATTTGACATCTCTTCCACTACTGTCAACCCGAGTGAGGGAAAATACACCCTATAGTTATGTAGAGTGTTTGTGCATCCTACAAAGACCCCATCTCGGTTGTAGGCTCTAATTTATTCTTGCTATCGTTGGAGACATCACAATATATAGTCGCTCCAAATATTCAAAAATGAGATACATCCAGCTTCCTCCCAGAGAAAGCTTCTTCAGGTGTGATCATGCCAAGTATTCTATGAGGACTCTTGTTCTGAAAATAAACTGCGGTGTTGCATGCTTTTTCCCATAAATGTAATGATATCCCTTGATCATGCAACATGGCTCTTTATGCTCCCACTATGTTTTTGTTCTTCCTTTTAGCTACCCCATTTTGTTGTGGGTTATGAGGTGTTATTAGTTCTCTTATAATACCCTCTTTGGCACAAAATTCCTTGAAGGTGTTGGAAATAAATTCTCCTCCATTGTCACTTATCAAGGATTTCAATTTCTACCCAGTTTCCTTTTCAACCAATTCTTTTAATTTAAAAAAAATTGAGGAAACTTCACCATTCTTCCGCATGAAGAAGATCCAACATTTTCTACAAAATTCATCAACAAAAATTACATAATACCTATGTTTTGATGTAGAGGCTATATAAAATGGTCCACATAAATTAGATGGACTCGCTCCAAGATTTCTCCAACTTTTCTATATCGACCCTGGAAGGTGGATTTGACATATTTCCCCAATGTGCATCCGTTGCAAACATCATGCTGGTCAAGCGTACATTTCGGGAGACTTAGAGAAATTTAGAGGTCTAAAATGGGTCTCAAAATAAAAGTGTACGACCAAAATCAACTTTGTAAGAACCAATGTGATTCAATATGATGATGTCAACCATGGGGAATGATTCACCATTTTTCGAGTAAAAAGGTAAAAAGATTAAAAATTTGAAAATTTGAAAAAATGAAAAAAAAAAAAAACACTTTTTAGCACATCTCCCTATGGTTTTACTCAAATTTTGAGTGAGATCACTCATTGGATACATAATTTAATTCCTCATCCAAGGAGTACCCATGTTCCATTCTTTTAATGGATCCTTCTACATGAGAAATGAGAAATACATGAAAAGTGTTATTGCAATCACACTTTTTCATGTATTTCTCATTTTTTGTGTAGAAAGTTTCATCGAAAGTGTGAAACATGGGTGCTACTTATATGAATAATTAAATTCCACATCTAACAAGTGCTCCTGCTCAAAATTTGTGTAAAACCATATGGAGATAAGTTGAAAATACAATTTGAAAAAGTAGGGCTTTCTTTTTTCGCTCTAAAATTTGATGATGTAATCTAATCTTATTTTATTATTTCCATTATTATTTTATAATACTCCTTAGGAGGCCCATTTTAGACCTCAAAATTTCTTTAATGACCGGTGTTAATCAGCTGCATGATTTTTAAGGCTCCATGGTGTAAGTGTCCCATGTGCCTGTGCAAAAGTTCTCCAAGACCTCAACTCTACACAGTTTATGACTTGTTACTTAGTGCAACACAAACTTCCACCTCAAGTTTGTAGATATTTTTCACTCTAACTCCAATCTATTTCACTTTCCCAATAGCTAGTATGAGAAATTATTTCCCTTTACTAAAAACAACATCATAGCCTCTATCCTCCAATACAGCTACAAAGATAAGATTCTTCTTCAACCCAAGTACATACATAACATATTTTAGATGAAGATGGGAGCTTGACTCCCTCTTAAAGGTTATAGTTCCAAATCATTTGGTACTGGACCCCCCAACATCCCCAAGTTCTATGTGCATCTGGAGATCCTTCTCCTATAGGCTACTGAAGAATCCTTTGCATCTTGTAATATGGAACAAGGCACCTGAATCTAGATACCACACACTCCCCATTACAATGCTTTCCATGCATACAATCAGGGTGAAGTCTAATTAGAACTATGAGGCAAGTGATTCACCTCGTGTTCCTCCTGAAGTCTTCTTGTTAGACTTCTTATGCAAACACTTTGTTGCATAGTGCCCAAATTCTTGGCAACGTAAACATTTTATCTTGCTTAGGTCATTTGTTTTGCCATTTTTCTAACTAGACTCTAGCTTGCTTTGGGCCTTCTTGCCCTTCCTGACCAATGAAAAATTATCTTCCTCCTCAACTTTGGATGTTACTCCATCTCTAGTGTTCCTTCGAATTTCTTCCTGCACCAAATAAGACCAAATCCTCTCCCAATTTGGTAATTTGTCCCTTCCATTTACAAATTCCTAGTAATTGTGTCAAGATTTTGGAAGGCCAAGGAGAGCTAGGCTCAGTAGCTCAGAGGATGGCACATTTAATCAGGCTCCTCCAATTTCATCTCGAACATAAGTGAATTGAGAGAGGTAGTGTGGAATGGTTTCATTTTTCTGCATGCAGATGTTTCTGAGCTTATCCCTCAATGCCAATTTCTTGACATCACTGATGTTTTCAAATAATTCAGTGAGGGTCTTCAACATAGAAAATGGAGTCTCCTTGCTATGTAAATTCGAGACTATGTGGTCTCGCACACCCTATAGGATGATCCTCCTATATTTTGTGGTATCCTTATTCCACTAGGCTTATTGTGGAAGAATACCTATTTGAGTATATTCCAACACTCCATTATCATCGAGTACAACTTCCATCGTGTCAGTCCGAGCTATGAAATTCGATGTTTCCTCCAGCGAATATTTTAATATCAATCCTTTGAAAGACATTTTCCTGCATAGAATAAAATTGCTTCATTGAATTAGTAAATCATAATCTCCAAAGGAGAAGATCTATTGACTAGTTTCTATTGTGATTTTAGGCTCTAATACCATGTATAAATTAATACAAATTTGCTACTGATGAATTCGAACTAAAAACAAGAGATTACAAATTCCTCTACAATTGTGCAGAATGTAAATCACAATTTAATAATAAATGCAATGGCATGAAACCATCAAAACCACAAGAACACAATACTTTATAGAGGAACCCAACTGGGAAAATACCCTCCACCACTTTTCATTAATCAGATGAGAATGAGAAACTATTACAATTTCTTGCTTCAATCTAGAAGCACACCCTACATTGTAAACTTGCTCTCTTGTTGATTTTCTTAATCAAACGAACAACTTGGTCAATTCAAGTCCTCATATTCCTCTTATTTCCTTGCATAATTGTTGGCTTTATGGGGCCTGACCAAGGTTCAGCTTTAACTGCACCAACCAACAAACCCTAATTGTTGGCCCTTTAGGAAACATCCTACATAATGCAGGTTGCAATTTCACCTAAAGTAGCATTGGGGATGCTAGAACCAAGTTTATGCATCCAGAGGCCTGTGTGATGGTTTCTTGGTATCCATACAACTTAGATTTGCCTTCATGTAGCTCTAACCCTTTCAAACAGATAACTACTCTAAATCTATCTAAACTACTTTCAGATCTTCACGAAGGTACTTAATTGTACTTATCATGCATAAATATTACAGATCTACCACTTTCATGTAGTAACAAGCATTAATTCATATAAAATATATCACAGAGCGAAGATACATAAAATTTTCAGAAATAAATGATAAGACATAAAAACATCAATTTCGGCCCAAAACAGTCTTTACTAAGTATAAATGTTCAATTATAGACATCTTCTCCCTGTGCACTCAGCTATAGGGGCCTGCGCACTTAGCCTAAAAACTTACCAAGGTCTCTGCGCACTCAACTGCAAGAGCCTTCCCCTTTCACCTAAGTATAGGAAACAAAAATTTCCTACCTTAGCACCTTTCCCTTACAATGATGCTTCACCAAAAGTTAACTTCTAAGACTCGCTATGACTCAAATTTATATGGCATTTTCTTTACAATACCATGGTTCATGAACCATGAGCAGGTCTCGAAACAACTCTATCACCTACCCAACTAAGGGACTAAAGCCCCTTTGACTTCTACTAGCTTCATGCTCTGCTTCCACATTTTGCGAAGACTTTACATTTATTACAAAAGATATTACAAAATTTTCCCAAAACTTCACAAAATTGACCCTAGCGACCCAATCCCAATAAGAATTGAGGAGAAATTGAGCTCCTAAATAGTAGGGGAATTCCCTATTTCCTTGCACAATTCCCAAGGAATTGATCACCTGCTTAATTACCAAGCATGTACACTCAAGTAGTATATAATTGATAATTACAATGTGCCTTTTCCTCCACTCTAGTTAGACAATTCAAATTCCATGCATGTCTAGGCTATTTTTCGATGACTGATTAGTTTAATTGAAAGATCACTGAGTTAACAACAATTCTACTACTCAACTGACCTAAAAACTGACTCAATTAATTACTTGAGCTCAGTTACCTAAGTTCAACTGAAAATAACTGAACTAGAGTGTTAAATTTTATCAATCACTACATGCACAACTCTACTTCTAGTCTATAACTCGAATTTACTGAGTTAACTAGTAGACAAGGCTATGTCACACACGTTAACTGCCATCCAAGTCACCATGTTGATGTGGAAAATCGAATTACTCAATTTGACTGAGGAAAAAGTCAATTTGAGCCTTTCTTGCTACAATTTCTAACACTGTATATTGGAACAATTTTTCTAGATTTTGATTTTTTATCATGTTGACATGGACAAAATCTATTATTATTGATACATGGGAGTATATGTTTTGGACTATGATTATATATACATCTTGGGCATCTTAGTTTTTTCATACTGCGATAATCTCGGGTTGTTCCTGACTCTTATGTAGAGACGTTGGATCATGTTATGGTTTTTTTGTTGGGTGAATGTAAATTATGATGAATTTTGGAAATATGTATTGGTTACTTCATTTTTAATATGAATTTTCAATGTTTTTTCTCTCGTGAAACCAAAAAAAAAAACCAAAAAGTTATGCTGCTACTTTTATTTTGGTTTGATTCAATAAACCTGGCGTAGGCAATTTAAGCTCCTCCATAATGACATTTTATAAAGATTATCTATTTAAAACATTAATGAAATTTTTATTTTCGTTGAAGTTTGATGGAGAAAAAAATCTAATTGCATTCTTTATTGTTGAAGAAAAAGTTTTTGAAGCCTTTTAATCATCTAAATTTTTTTCTTGAAATTCAACATAGGTGCAGAGATTCACAAACATTACAAAATAGAAAACTACTTAGAACTTAATTGGCACCAAACATTTTAGTTAGAATTTCCCCTGAATCGTCAACCGCAAAAGAATTTCTTCCCCACTTCCCTCGTACTTGGTAATTAGTCCCCACTTTCTCTCAATCACAAAGTTTTTTTTCAGAAGAAAAAAACAGAACATCCTTCATTAATTAGAGGATATTTACGATATCAAATATATTAACCCAGAGAGTCATATTCACCTGCAACCATATAGGAATTTCAGCCAAAAATAACTTGCCCAAATAGTAACCAAATCCAGTGAATTACAAAGAAGGACTAGAAGAAAACCCTTGTTATCCCAACAATTTAGGGCCTAGGACCACATGCAAGCAGTCGAAGATAATAAAGGTATTCTTAAAAGAAACCATTCGAGAATGGTTACTTAGAAGAGAAAAGATACAGAGGAAAATAAATACAAAAAACACCGTGAAACCGAGCAAGAAATAGAGACAAGAGATCCTGAGAAATTAAATCTCAAAATAACCAGTTCCATAGACTGAACCATTAACCGAGCATTCAAAATGCATATGCCCTAGAAAGAGTGAGAGGTTGAACTTAGAGAGAGCATCAACATCAATTTTTTTTTCTTTATATACATGCTAGGAGGTGACTTCAGAGAAAGAGGTTGATAATGACCAGATCTGCTCCATCTAATTACATAATGCAAGGATGTCAAGCAAATTTATCCCTTGAATCTATTGAATGATGGATAATGAGTTTCACCATAATCTTGTCAATGTCAAGCCACAAGGAATATTGTACTACCCCCCACAGTGCCACCATTTCAACCCAATAGTTATTGTCAAGACCCCTAAACTAACTAAAGCGATATGCAAAGCTGCAAAGCATTTTCACAAAGTTGCAAGGCGACATTTTCACTTCAGTTATAGCCACTTCTAATCAATATATTTAAGGGAAAATTCATTCCAATTAATACAATCATATGAATTAAATGATCACTAAATATGGATAGAGATTAATTCACCATAAATAATAAAATAATTAATTTATAATTAACATTTTATATTAAAAATGAGATTATAAATCATAAATTTTTTTTTAAAATATTTTATTAATTTATATTTTTTTTCCATATGTTACATTCTCTCGAAATCAAATTTAAAGAAAAATTTATTTATAATATAATAGAATCATATAAATTAAATGATTAATAAACATAGATAGCGACAATCAATTAATGATAAAATTAAAAACAATTAATTTATGATGTATTATATATGTATTATATAATATATATATATGTGTGTGTGTGTGTGTGTGTGTGTGTGTGTGTGTGAATAAGATAAAATATATTACTAAAGGAACTGACAAATTACATTGTTTGGGTTGTGTGGGAGAGAGAGCCCGACACAAGACCCAAGAGAAATGCCTGAAATGGCCATGGTATTATCTTTTCTACAATGCAGCCTTGGAAAAAATGGGTTTTGAGTCCTGAGGTGGAAACAATGTAGAACCCTCTTTACAACATTCTCAAAATAGAGAGTATAGAAAGAGAGAGTGTAGAAAAACCCCATAGCAAAGCAGACAAGGCCTAAGTCATTTCCCTTCGTGACAGACAGTCCTCCGCGGAGGAAGAGAGACAAAAAGGGAGGTTGTCGAGGTCATTCTTGGTTGGTGGTTACCAAATCTTTGTCTAGACTAATGGGAGTCTCTTGAGTGCTCCCCTCCTGCTGTGCTGTGGTGTTTGGACCATTGGTAGATGCCCTAGTGGCCTCTTTCTTGATGCTTTGAGAGCCTTCAGCAACAAAATGAACCTTCGCCATCGACTTCTTCCTGATAACAGTGCATTGTGGTGCGTCCCAACTTATAAAATGACTGTGGTGGATGGCTTCGACATAAATTACAAACTTATCAATCAAACTGTCAATCTTTGTTTCGAGTGCCTTGGTGCACTCCTCCTGCTCCTGTAACGCTAGCCCCATGATGGTTTTCATTTTCCACCATGTTTCAATAGTTCACATGTAGAGGTTCTCATGTGCTCGGGTCAGAGTAGGATCAAAAATCTAGGTGAAGTCGGCACTGACTTCCTCAGTCATGACCTCTCTTCTAAGTATATTAGCTTGGGCTTCTAAATTGGCAATGTGTTGTTGAGCTTTAGGATTAACCAACGTCACATAGTTTAGATTTTCCTGTCTCATGGAGGTCTTTGCACGAGTAGTGGGGGGCGAACCCAATGACCAACAACAGGAGGCAGCGTGACTACGTGCACCTTATCGACTGGATCCAAGGAATCAATAGCTTTCCAACAGGCCACAGACATGATGCAAGTAGAAGCACCTTCATCAATGACTGTGCGATGAATAGTTTTCTTATTGATAACTACCTGTATGAGAAAAACGATTTGGGGAGGCAGTCTCTGAGTATGGCGGGTTAAATCGAACGTAATCAAATCCGAGTCTGCCAGATCTATACCACCGATGGCGGATAAAAAGGACTTCCTATAAGAGGGGCAACTCTGGAGAACTTCTAAAGCGGACATAGCCGACGGAGTCTGGGCTAAATCCTCAACGATATTATAGTGCTGGGCAGCACGAGCATTGGGGTTGTAAGAAGATTCCCGGAGTACTTCTTTTGGAGGGGGTCGGACGGGCACTTCAGCACTAGGTTTCTCGATATGGAGAGGGCTTGAACTGAAAGGAGGAGCACTGGGAGTAACTTCAGGCTCCTTGCCAGCAAATGGATATTCTTTTGTTCGAGTACTGATGTTAATAGGGACCGTACCCACCATAAATACTTGGGAACCAAAAGAAGAGGGGGGTTGAGAGGGATCGGCGACCATTTGGGTCTGCTGTGAAGGAAAAGGTTCTTTAAGAACCGCAGGAACCCCAGGAGCGCCTTTCAACAAACGACTAACTTCAGACCGCCGAGGGCAGTCTTTGGTGTAGTGATCCTCATCACAAATAAAGCAAGGGTACTTGGGTTTGCGTTTGACGCTTTCCTCAGATTGAGGTTTGGGTGGTTCCTGCTTAGGTGGTTCCGGTTTGTTTTTTCCTTTCTCCTTCTTCTTTGATTTCGATTTTTTGTCAGTCTTGGTTGACTGAACTGCATTAACCTCCGAAGTAGATTTAGGAGGAGGAGTATCCTGGGAAGTGTTTTCGTTTGGAGGATTAGACTTTTGCTTCCCAGGGTTTGCGGAATTTTTCTTGGAGGATGAACTCACAGACCCGATAATACCGTCAACTGTAGGCGTTGGCGGGGTTTTGGACGTGCCGGGTCTAGGGGCATCAGGAAAATAATCATACAATGTACCTGACTGAGAATAAACTAAGTCAAGGTATTGAGCGCGCACAATAGCTTGCTCTTCAGTAACGCATGCTCCCATTGCAATATCTCGAGCTATTGGAGGCACGAATGAAGTTGTGAACCAATCCGTGAGAAGCTGGTCGGGAATCGCAAATTTAATCATACGTCTACGCCATCTCCATTCATGGATATGATCAGAGATGTGTGTGGCAGTTGATTGTCGCAAGGATGTAAGGAGGTGCGTGCCCGTTTCATAACGAATGGGCAACTGAAAATGTGTAAGGAATGCCATAGCCATAGAGTTGAAATCCTGAAAGGATCCGCGATTTAGCTCAATATACCATTTAGCGGCGGATCCGGTGAGAGTCCTTTGAAACAGGCGAAGTCGAATCGAATCATCAAGCCACGAATTAGATGAGCACCATAGATGATATGTCATGACATGAGCTTGCGGATCTTCGTTAGCTTTGCCGTCAAATTTCGAACAATCGCCAAGAATCTTGGTGGGAACCGGAGGCCAGTAAGGATTATGAAGAATAGGGTCATTAGTCAATTTAGACACATCCGGTAATTCAAGAGTCGCTAAAAATTGTAATTGAAGATTAAATGACATCTGAGGTTGTTGGAACGATGGGACAGCCGGGTTCCAACCAGGTGGTGGTGGCCCCCAAGGACCTTGCCCTGATGGATTTGCCCCCATAGTATGTTGGGTATAGGGGTTAGCATTCTGCCCCCCAACGTACGGGTTACCAAACGATGCTGCAGAAGACCCAGGCTGAGTTAGGTAATACGTTTGAGATTGACCTCCAGCGTGTATTTGAGAACCAGATGGATTTTGAGATCCAACCTGGGTCCAGGTGCCAGGTTGAGCAATGCCAGTAGATGGGTAACCTTGGGCTATTTGAGTGAAGGGATAACCTTGCTGGTATTGAGGTTGGCCCACCTACTGATACTGAGTTTGGCCTACCTGCTGATACTGAGTCTGGCCTCCCTGCTAATACTGAGTTTGGCCTCCCTGTTGATATTGAGCTTGGCCTCCCTGCTGATATGCAATAGAGGATTGTCCTCCCATACCAGATGGTTGGGTTTGAGGATGACCAGTTTGTCCAAAAAACTGAGTATATTGGACAGTTGGTTGACCAATTGTTTGGGCAGCTTGGCCCGAAACTTGGGTATACTGGACGTTAGGTTGGTTCGGATCAACAAACGATTGGCTAGTTGGTCCAGTATGGGAACCTTGCTGGAGACCAGGTTGAACTTGTGGAATGGAAGGGTGGCCTAGGTTGCCAGCAGGTTGAGTATGAGGAGTGGAAAAAGTACCACTAGAAGCAAAAGGATTTCCTTGGAAGGATTGTCCTTGTAGATTTTGCTGGTGTGGCATCTCAGGTTGAGCGTACGATGCTTGACCACCATGGTAGGAGGTGGAACCCTAATCTATGGATAGCGGGACCGAAATCTCTCCAACTAATAACTGACTTGCCCTAGTACCAAAGGGTGGTAGGTGCTGATCATACTGCCCCCCAAGTGATACATTAGATGTAGGGTCAAAGCCTGCAAATAAAGAGGACGAAGGTCGGCTAGAAATAGGCATTGAAGAAGCCATAGATATAAGCAGAGGGGTTGTCGCCGAGGTAGTAGTTGTACTACGAGGCGGTGGAGTCGATGGCTCCGTATTGGAGAAAACGGGTGGTGACCAAATAGAGGTCGGAAAAGGAGATGACATAAAATCGCGCAATGCTTTATAACCAAGAGGCAGTCCCCTGGTAGAAGCGTTCCTACTAACATGTGTAGACTCCATCGTGCTAGGGATTTCATCCCCTGGCATGCCGGATTCGTCAGTGGTAGTAGGTGATGGGTTGTCCATGTCGGAAGGAAAAGGTTTCCGAGGAGAAGTATATTCCCAGAAAGGGATACCGTTCTGAGAAGGCTCCCAAATGGGGTTGGTATAAAACTAATAATCCTTGTTGCCTGGAGCGTGAGAGTTGATCGGTTGTACGCTTGGAACAATAGGGAGAATTTGACTCACAACCGGACCCTCGGAAGGCGAAATTGGTAGTTCCGCCAGGGTGAAAATTCACCAAAATCCCAAGGAAACTTAGCGAAACCAGTTCCTATGCAGACTAACGCAAACAAATTAACAGGGTTATGTGATCGTGGCCAGGTGAATTATTAAGACACTTGACTTGACCTTTTCATCTTTAAAGAGTCGAGAAAAGGACGAAAAGCTGACTCTAGTCTCCTTCGATTGTTTATTGAGCACGAAGTGACAAGCTGCTCACTTACAC
>APFE030242088.1:43971-60283 GCA_000404065.3 Pinus taeda
TGATGTGGGAAACATTATGGCCCACCTTTGATGAAGATCACTTCCTGTCGACTTCAGCTCATTATCCAGGAAAGCAACCTAGAGACTCCCTTATGGTACCTTGGAGCCTGCATGCCTCAATGGCAGGTTCTTCGTATTCGACGCGAGGTTTTCTTCATTGGCCTCCGATCGGATGACTCTGCGGGTGTTCGACATCAACTCATTCATTCACACACCGTAGATTTGTTCCTATAGTACCTTGAGGACCATTGTCATTACTGGTGGTACCTCTTGCGCCTGTTAACAGCTTTCATTATTGGCTGGTAATCAGGCGATTTTCACGCATGTTCGACTTCAGCTTACATTTTCGCATGCTTGAACTTGTACTCATGTTCGGATCGAGGTGGAGCGCAAGACCCTGGATTGTGTCTGTTGTAATCCAGGTGTGATTTTGATACATGACTCTTTTCACTGGATGGCTGCGACCATACCTGAGTCTATTCATCGATCCTAACTAGATGGCTGCGTCCATACTACGGATCTTGATTGCTATGTACTATGTCAATGGATGGCTGCGTCCATACCACATATATCATGTATTTGAACTATCATACTGTATCTCTCCATGCAGATTCTCGGCGGCAGTTGGAAATGGTCTTGTAAAGCACTTCACCTCTCTCTCTCTCGAGGCTCATGCTTTAGGGGGCATCTGTTACGTAGTAATTTGTCACCGTTCGTCACCGTCCTTGTTACCCCACTGTCACACACTGGAGGACACTTTTACGGACCTGTGACCAGTGACATAACTTGAAAACACTTTCATTGGAGTCTCCTAAGTATGAACTTCAATATCCCTGAAGACACCTTCTGAAGATCAACCCTAAAAAATGCCCTTTTTCCATTAGCGTGGGTCCACAGTGTCTAACCCGCGCCAATGGCTCAGTTCCTACAAAGAGGGTGCGCCCATAGACGCGCTGTCATAGAAAAAGGCCCGCGCCACACAAAATTAGTCATGATTTTTGGCCAACGCGCACTGAAGTGTTTTTTCCTCCATTACTCATGCAGTTCCCTGAGGAAAAATCCCATGGATATGATCGAGTGTCGTCTTTTTCACCCATGACAACTCAGTCCATAGGCTATTCTAGGACAATACCAAATCTTCAGTAGGTGTCCGGATACGATGAATACTTTCTCCTCTTCCATCTATAAATCACTGTCATCCTGCATTGAACCAGCTAGTTTTGGAATGCTAGTGTCAGAGTGTTGAAGTTTTTGAGCTAAAGTAAGCTGAGATTATGCTAGATTGATAGCAAGAGCTGAGAGAGAAGTTATGCTGCCGAAATTTTGAGAGAGGAAGTGACTTTGCAAGGCATGCCTAACTGCTAACCCAGTTGGAGGAGATTTGCAGCGTCAAGCCTTCATTGGTTGTAATTCTTCTCTTCTTTTATTGAATAATGAACGACTGTTATTATGGTTCCACTCACGTATTCTTCTGGTAATATTTGAGTTATATCCTTCTTGACTGATATATAATTGTATGATATTGGATTTTACGCTTGTTTTGGATTGTCCTTTGTTTGTGCAGGCGTCCATGCGTGGAACGCGAGGGTAGTGATCGGCCAAAGCTAGAGGACAGGAGCGACGTTTCTTCCACGACAAATAGCGTTGGATCCCAGGTAGGTCCTTCTGACCAACCTTTTAATTATGTAATTAGGAACTTGCATGCAGCATGTATCGAGGATAGTTCCTAATCTTGTCTCAAGCTCGTTAAACCATGAAACAAGTATCGAGGATAGTTTTCTTGATGTCTCAACCTCGTTAAAACAATGAAACTTTCTATTTCGAGGATAGTTCATATCCATTATGTCAACCTCGTTAAAATAATGAACCGGGTGTTCGTGTTTTTCGAACACATAACCATTTACTAAACCTTCAACCCATTTTCAATGGATTGAAGCTTGGGGGGCATATACCTCGGATTGACACATCACTTTCATACACGATGTTTGGGGGCACGCCCGTTTCACTTCCCATCAAGCATAGTTTGCATGTATGCCACGTGCTTTTAAGCTTGTATAAAAAATAAAATCTTGTATAAAGAATAAAATATATGCGTGTATACATGTTCCAATGGGTCGTTTGTTATGCACTAGATACATTAGATTACATATGTGTCCAATAGTCGCATAGCATATAAAACACATAGTCACATGTACAAGATCCATCCAGGAATAAAACATAAGCATATAAACATACAAAAAACACAGTGGAGTCGCCAAATTGTTGAGGTCGGTAAATCCCCTCTGCGGACAGAGGCGATCCCACTAGCCCGACAGGGGTCTAGCAACAATCATACACGCTGCATGCAAGTTCCTAATTGCATAATTAAAAGGTTGGTCAGAAGGACCTACCTGGGATCCAACGCTATTTGTCGTGGAAGAAACGTCGCTCCTGTCCTCTAGCTTTGCTCGGTCACTATCCTCGCGTTCCACGCATGGACACCTGCACAAACAAAGGACAATCCAAAACAAGCATAAAATCCAATATCATACAATTATATATCACTCAAGCAGGATATAACTCAAATATTACCAGAAGAATACGTGAGTGGAACCATAATAATAGTCGTTCATTATTCAATAAAAGAAGAGAAGAATTACAACCAATGAAGGCTTGACGCTGCAAATCTCCTCCAACTGGGTCAGCAGTTAGGCATGCCTTGCAAAGTCACTTCCTCTCTCAAAATTTCGGCAGCATAACTTCTCTCTCAGCTCTTACTATCAATCTAGCATAATCTCAGCTTACTTTAGCTCAAAAACTTCAACACTCTGACACTAGCATTCCAAAACTAGTTGGTTCAATGCAGGATGATAGTGATTTATAGATGGAAGAGGAGAAAGTATTCATCGTATCCGAACACCTAGTGAAGATTTGTTATTGTCCCAGAATAGCCTTTGGACTGAGTTGTCATGGGTGAAAAAGACGACACTCGATCATATCCATGGGATTTTTCCTCAGGGAATTGCATGAGTAATGGAGGAAAAAACACTTCAGTGCGCATTGGCCAAAAATCATGACTAATTTTGTGTGGCGCGGGCTTTGTTCTGTGACAGCGCGTCTATGGGCACACCCTCTTTGTAGGAACTGAGCCATTGGCGCGGGTTAGACACTGTGGACCCGCGCTAATGGAAAAAGGGCATTTTCTAGGGTTGATCTTCAAAAGGTGTCTTCAGGGATATTGAATTTCATACTTAGGAGACTCCAATGCAAGTGTTTTCAAGTTATGTCACTGGTCACAGGTCCGTAAAAGTGTCCTCCAGTGTGTGACAGCGGGGTAACAAGGACGGTGACCAATGGTGACAAATTACTGCGTAACAAGAGTCATTGGGTGGAAGAGAAAGGCGTCTTAAGGTATCTTGAAGGAACCTTGGACTTTTGTATTAAATATACCGATTCATTTGATGTTAGATTGAAAAATTTTCAGATTCAGACTGGGCTGGAAATCTGGATGACAGACGATCCATAATAGGTTATGCATTTAGCATTGGGCCTGGGTTCATTGCATGGAGTGACAAGAAACAAAATATTGTATCGTTATCTTTAGCTGAAGCAGAGTATCAAGCAATGTGTGCAGCAACGTGTGAGGCAATTTGGTTGAGGAGACTTCTCCATGATGCTAGAGAAGAACAAAAAGATCCTACAGTTACCATATGTGACAATCAAAACTCAATCAAACTTGCAAACACTCTTGTGTTTCACAAAAACAAAAAGCACACTGGTACGTAGTTTCACTTTGTTAGAGAGAAGGTTTAGTCAAAAGAGATTTACATTGAATACTGTAATACTTGTGATAATGCAACAAACATTTTTAATAGGCCCCTTAGAAGAATTAAATTTGAATTATTTAAGAAGATGTTAGGAGTAATAGTGAACCCTTTCTCCATTAAGGGGGAGTGTTGAAATTAATGGAGAAATATGTATTATTGGAGAGAGTTTGTTCATTAGTTGTGTGTGTGTCCTAGTTTAGGAATCAACTCCCATTTTCTAGGTTTTAGTTCTAACTCTCTTATTCTCATGTAAACCTATATATTCTTGATGAATAATGATCAATGTAGTGTGTTCTCTGTGAGGCAGTCTCTAGGTGCAGCTTTCTCACCTGTGAGATGCTATGTTTTAGAATATATTTTATTTCTTCCATTTTTAACAATTCTCCTCTCCGTTTTTAAAAGTTTAAACGAAGCTTTAAAATGATAGCATCATGTGGAAGCCAAATGATATACTCTTCCATATAAATGTCTACAGTCACAATGTACATTGAGCAGAAGAATAAAGTTTTGTTAAGCGGAATTTGGGTAAATTTTCCCTTCCCATTGCATTGAAATGAGTTTTGTCCAAAATCATCTATTTTGCGCCACAACAAGAATAATCGGTTGCTTCAAATAAAATAAATTTAATGGTCACATCATTATATCCTTCGTGCTAGGATTCCTGTTACTAGGTACACCTACATGACAAAATTACAAGGCAGTTCTACTAATGATAAAGCGAAACATCATGGGTAATTGTGTTTGAAGCCAAATGATATCTTTTTCTATATAAATGTTTGAGGGAACAACATAGACTCAATATAGATTGAGCAGAAGAATAAAGTTTTGTGATCACAAATAATTATTAATTACTAATTAATTAATTATTAGAACGCAATGAGTGGATCAAATAATTAATTATTAGAACATAATGAGTGAATCAAGCAATTAACTATCAGAACATAATGAATGAATCAAATAATTAACTCTTAGAACATAATGAGTGAATCAAATAAATTAATTTGTGTGGGTTTAGTTATTAAATTGTTGATTTAAAAAAAAAAAAAAAACTGAAAATGAAAACTAGCCTACAAAAATTATAAATTAGTTATTTAAACTCAATATAATAATTGTTTTTTAAATAAAAATTTCGCATGAAAATTAAATATAAATATTTTGATTTACAATAAGGGGTGAGGTGTATTATAAACATATGACTTCATCATAGGATAAAACAACCAACTAACTGAAGGGGAAGAATCAAAGAATCTCACACAAGATGTTTGGATCCAGAACAAAGTGCAAGATAGAAGGGAGAGTCAAGTAGAGCCATTTGGGCTTGCCATTGTGTAGAGCCTGAAGGCAGAGGCAAGCCAATCGAACTAACCTAATCGAGAAGGGGAGATGACCCATCTGGAAGGAGGGAAAAATCACGGTAGGGGAGTAAGGTGGCCTAATGGGGTCATCAAATTTTGTATTGGTTTTCCTTTTACATTCTGTGAATTTTGGCTTTGACATTTGGTTGGACTAAGCCATTTTCTTGGGGAATTTTTGTACATATACATTGTAATAAAATAAGGTCGAAGGGTTGTTTCCATTGAAATTGTGTATGATTATGATGATGACGATGTTATCTTTCATATGATGTTCATGATTTATGTTAATGGAAGATGATGTGACAATACTATTACTACTTTATGTTTGATGGATTCCACACATTAATAATAATATAGAGAACAACATGGATAATACATTGTGAGGTATAATTTGGGTTAAGTAACGTTGTACCACTCTTGGTAGTTGTAAACTATGTTAGTTCCACACACTCGAGGGATTGGGATTTTCCCAAGAGGTGCATTGTAACTGTAGGAGGCCCCGAGGTTGTGATAGATGATATCAAAGTTGATACTCACTTTATACCAAGAAGAGTTAGAGGAGTTAGCAATGTTTCTCTTCTACCACCCACAGGTGGTGTTAGAACAAAGGTCGAAGGAAGATTGCATAGATAAGTTTCCTTTTGCTTGCAAGTTATTGGGGGAAGGTACTTTTGTAATTGATTTCCAAGTGGGTAAAAAGTTTATGGTTTGGTTCTTGGTATAGGTTGTAATTGGGAAATATGAAATGAGCTTGCCAAGAGCACATTTGGGAAGAATCCAGTCACAATGATGAGCACTAGGTCTAACCTAGTGGACCAAGATGAGGTGGCATTGTCTAAAAAGGTCAAGGATCTTGAAATGACCTTGGCACAAATGGTCAAAGGAATGGAAGGCCATGGAAGGAGATTAAGGAAGTCCAAGTAGATATTCACGAAATTAAGGAGACCATTGAGTCAGGGTTTTACTCCATTGAATTTGGACTTGAGCCTAGCCCAAGATCAAGAAGATTGAATGAAGGACTTGGAATACTAGGTGAAGTCACTTGTGGCACTCCCAAGAGACTAGGCTAAAACAATTACAGTATTGAAGTACGTCGTAGGGAAAAGTTCAAGAAGTTCATATATGAAGGTGAAGTTGAATAACTAGAAATATATGATGGGACAAGAATTACTAAGGTACTTGGAAGCTTCCTTTGGGATGTGGAACAAATGTTAGAGAAAATGAAAGGTTGTTCTAAAGATACAAAGTTCAATGCAACAACCATGTATCTCATAAGAACAACAAAACTTTGGTGGAGGACCAGAGTTGAGGACTTAGTAGCAAGTCACATCACAGACATAATTGAGACATGGATGGAGTTCAAAGAGGTTTTGTATGCATAGTTTGGTCCAAGTAATCAAGAATGGGTGGCAAGGGATCGCCTAAGGGAGTTAAAGCATACTGGTAAGATCCAAATTTCTATCAAAGAATTCTCAAGTCTTATGTTAGAGCTTAGAGATATGCAAGAGAAGGACATGTTATACCACTTTATCAATAGTCTCCAACCATGTACAAAGAAGGAAGTTATGAAACATGGAGTCCAATCTCTTACAACAACCATCACCACAACAAATAAACTTGTTGATTACCAGAAACATGGTAAGGATAAGAAGGAAATGCATAGTGATAAGAGAAAGAAGAAGAAGAAGAAGAAGGACTAAGAGAAATCAAAGACTTCCAAATATGGAAACTAGCAAGTGTAGCCAAAGACACGAAGCCCATATATTATTGGATCTACAGAGATGATCAGTTGGCAAGAATTTTCCCAATCAAGCATAAGGCAATTTCTTTGGAGTAGCAAGATGCAGTTAAGTTTGGGATGTTGCAGGTACTAGGGGTATTATCTTCCCATCAGAAGAAAATGGAAAGTAAGGGTAAAGAGAGAACCCAGTTGGATTTTTTTCTATTAGAACTAGGAGGTATCTAGGTGACAACAATAATGGACAATGGGGCTACCCACAACTTTGTGAAGGAAGAATTCACAATAAGACTTGGTATTAGGGTCAAGCCTAATAAGGCCTTTTTCAAGGCTATCAAATCTTAAGATATGTGAGTGATTGGTTTGATAGATAATGTGCCTATCTACATGGGAGATTAGTAGGTAAAGGTGGTACCCCTACATTATGGTGATGAGATGTGTAACCTAAGTTAGAAGATGAGAGATGTGACTTTAGGAGCACATGTGCTAGAGGTTTCAGTCAATTAGATCATCTTAAGGGATTTCATCATGATAACGATAATCAATGGGAGATTGGAGGGTTGTAACTAGATTATTTCCACGACAGTAATAACTTTGAGTGGGGGAGGATGTTAGGAACTAGAGTTGGGTGAATCTTTAAGCAAGGTGTATCCCATGGGTGACATACCCATTACTATATTTGTGACAAAAATAATGCAATAAATGTGACAAAAGAGGATATTAGGCGAGAGTGCACCAATAGAATTTATTAAAAAACCAACAATTGTGGTTCCCATTGGGTGCGTGTGGGAAGCTTTGTGGCACAATGGATGTTGGTGACCAAGCACCCAACTTTGCCTAATGATGGGAGAGGATTCCTAAGATGACATCATGAGGAGAAACATGGGCACCCAAAGACATGGACCAAAAAACCCCTAAATGAGCAACCACATAGTGGATGAGGTTGGCCTGAGATGAGTTGGATCGAAGAAGGGTGCTTTAGTGGAATGATCATGGATCGAGTCCCCAAGATAAGTAACTAAAATTGTCACTTGGAAAATACAACTCAGCACAAGCCAAAATTTCGCATTGGCTGAGAAGACTTGGGCAATACATGCCAAATGCACCAAAGACAAGACAAGTCAAGGGCATCAGCCAAGAGGCAATGAGTTGAGGGTGGCTAAGATGGAATGGCGTTAGCATGACCCAAGGCACCTAATACCTAAGTAATATAACCTACACAAAGGGGTGGAATATTGGAGCATAACCCACATGAAGGAAGGGGCAAGTTGTATGGACTTATGACTCAAAACATGGAATGAACCAACCAAAGAACCAAAGAAGCTCATACAAGTTGTTTGGAGAAGGAAAGAAGTGATAAATGGAAGGGAGAGCCAAGTATAACTGTTTGGGCCTAGGGTCATGCAAGGCATTAAGGCAAAGATGATCCAATTGAAGCAACCCACCCAAGAAGGGGAGACAACCCATCTTGAAGGAGGGACGACCCACAATAGGGGAGTAGAGTGGCTGGTGGAGTCATCAAAATTGGTATTGATTTTCTTTGTACATTCTATGCATTTTCTCTTTGATATTTGGTTGGATAGAGCCATTGTCTTCAGGAATTATTTTACATATACATTTTAATAAACGAAGGTGGTTGGAGGGTTGTTTCCACTAAAGTTGTGCATGATTATGATGATGATGTTATCTTGCATATGATGTTCATGATTTTTATTAATTGAAGATTATGTTACAATGTTTTTACTACTTTATGTTGTATGGATTCCACACACTAATAAAATATAGAGAACAAAATGTGTAATACATTGTGAGGTGTAGTCTGGGTGAAGTAACACCATAACACTCTAGGAAGTTGTGAAAGACAATAATTCCACACATTCGAGGGATCACAGTGTTCCTAAGAGGTTCCTTGTGACTCTAGGAGGCCCTAGGGTCGTGACAAGTGGCATTAGAAATGATGACCACTTTATACCAAGAAGAGGGAGAGGAGATGGAAGTGTTTCCCTCTTATCACCCACAAGTGGTATTAGAACAAATGTATCTTCTATTTGTAGGTTATTAGGGGAAGGAGATTTTTTAATTTATTTCCAGGTGGGAAAAAGTGTTTTGGCTATTGGTTCTTGGTACAAGTTACAATTGGGAAATATGAAGTGAGTATAACAAGACCACATTCCAGAAGAAGTAGGTCACAACGATGAACATTAAGTCTAGCCTAGTGAACCAAAATGAGGTGGAATTATCTAGGAAGGTTAAGGATCTTGAAATTACCTTTGCACAGATGGTCAAACGAATGGAAGGTCATGGGAAGAAGTTTTAGGAACTCCAAGTAGAGACTTAGGATATTAAGGAGATCATTGAGTTAGGGTCCTGCTCCATTGAATTAGCAATGAGACAAGCCAAAGATCAAGAAGATTGGATGAAGGACTTAGAAGTTTAGGTGAAGTCACTTATGACACTCACATGAAACTAGGTTCATTCCATTGTTTGATGATTTTTTAAGTTTTACCAACTTCAACAAACCAAATCCTAGAATCTCATTATCACAATGAGATAGTGAGGCTATGTGCTAAAAAAAATTCAGTTTCAAGTTTATGTTTTGTGTTTTATGTCTTTTTTTTGTGTTTTATAATGCAGAAATAAACAAAAGAAAATTTACATTAGAAAGTAAAAGGAAGATATATACATGAAATATAGATCATTTACAACTGAAATGTGGTAAATAATTAAAAGAACAAAACTGAAAATATAAATCAGATTTAAAATAAGTAGGGAGCTAGTCAAAATTTGGGCTAAGAGGCCCTAAATTATATAGAGCATAAGATGTGACCTCTGACAAAGCATAATGAGAAAATTGTTGAAAATAAATAATTAAAAAAGATATATGCAAAGCAATAAAGTTGTACTAAATAATGGCCAGTTTTATTAATTGATAAATAGTACAACCAAATCCTGAAGGAAAGCTTTAGTAAAATCTTATGACCAATCTTATCACAAAATACTACAATGCATAAATAATCATATACAATAGCTCGAGGACAAGCCAGAATGACAACAAATTAAAATCCTTTATGCAAATATGAGTATGGGTAGCTTGCTTTCTAAAAAATGGATAGTTGTTAGCACTGGTAAAACTAACTAGACCTTCAAGAAACAATAAATAAATAAAAAAGAGTCAAGATAATTGAATATTTCCTTAGAAATATTGATGGAGTTACCTAGTCTCTCACCCCTTAGTGAAATAAGATTTATGTCACCATCAGGATTAGCCTCTAACTTGTAAGAAATTAAAATAAGGATCAAAGTTCTTACTGATAGTAGCCATACATATTTTCTATGTATTGAATTTGTTGAAAAATAATAAAATTATTAAGTAGGGCAACAACAACAAGGGTGGTTTTTTCCCAGAGGAGGGTTTTCATCCAAAAATATCTTGTGTCATCTTCTGCATGTTTGTTTGGTTTTTTATGGTTTTCATGTGTTAATCATGGTGTAGCTACATATTCATATCTGTTATTTACTAATTTGTTTAATGCATTATATGATATGATCTACTAATGGGTTAATGTATGTTGTGATTCAGTAACTGGAAAAAAGTTTAAAAATTAATAAACATTGTCACTATTGATTCACATCCCCTTCGTAGTAGTGATCACATTCCCAACAATTGGTATCAAATCCAGTGCCTTTGTTGTAGCTTCACCGCTGGAAGGTAGATCATGGGAAATCAAGGAGATTGTGTAACAGATAGAGTTCCTATTCTTCATGGATCAAATTATACTCTATGGAAGGTGAGATTGGAAGCATACTTCATTGATCTTGATGAGAATGTTTTGCTCTCATTAGAATATAATAAGTATGATGAATCCAACGAGGAAGACAAGAGGATCATTTTGAAGACCCTATTAGATCACGATGCTCAGTCGCAGGGCCTATCCTTGATGATTTGAAGGTTATGTAGGTGTTGGAGAAGCTGTGGAGTAGTTTGATGGATGGTATTCAAGTCAACCTAGCTCGATTTGTGATGATGATGGAGTTGTGAAAGTGGTTTTTTGGAGTGTTGTAGTGGCTACAAAGGGTCCCTGAGATCTTAGAGAAGGTTGTTAATCAATGGAGAAAGTTTGGATAGCTTCTGAGATAAGGAAATTTGATTTTGACCATCCTCTGCCCCAAACGCATGGAGCTAAGCCTATGCATGTAGTTGAAGGGCTCCAACCGCATGGTGCTAAGCCTGTGTGTGCAATTGAAGGGCTCCAACCACATGGAAGAAGACTTATCCATGCAGTTTCAACCTAAATTTTGTAGAATTATGCACGTGGTTGTGTCTTGAACTAGAAATTTCTTTGGATTCCTCACGCACTGTACAAATTTCTCTGATTTCCTCGTGTATATTGAAGTGTTAATTCATATTTTAATTGTTGTAGGTGTAAGCTAACTTCTAGAAGATGGTTAAAAAGAATAATATTCATTGTTAAGTGAATTTAGTGGCTAGATTAAGTCAAGGACTAATGAACCATACCACTTCCAACATGTGAATATACCTCCACTACAGAATGGTAATTATTTATTTAACATTTCCAAAATATTACAAATAGATGGAGATCATGTAGTTATTGGTTGGTTCTCTTTAGAAGAAGAAGTGATGGTTGTGTGAGCTTCGAGAGTGTGAGTGAGAGAAGAGTTGTGTGTGCAAGTTGTGCAAGGAATTCTACATAAAATATTCAACTATTCATAGCGATAGGAGATGGCAGTAGAAGTATGACTCAGCTAGGATTTTATGCAACAACATGGTTATGGAGTAAGAAATGATTGTATATCATTTCCTATATGCTTTCTCATTATATTTTCATAAAATTATCTTTTATGTATGCAGCATGTATTATTGAAGGGGTTTTGCAGTGCTTGAGTGAGTTGTGTAGAATTGTTTCAGTGATATTGTTATGATTGTTTGACCCTATATTGCTAGAGGTTGTTGTGTTGTTCTAGTTGAGCAGTGCATATTGATCACAGACTGAAAATGAATGAACCAAGGGTCACATAGAAGAGAGGTGTGGGGGCTCCACAACATTTAGTACAGACAACATATTTCTTTATGGGTCCAACCGGAGTTGGGTGAGGCTCATTGGTCGTGGTGGCTTCCAACATATGACGGTTCATAGAGTCATGAGAAGAGGATTGTAACACACTCCTCCCACATTTATCTAATCTAACTGGTCCACCATGGTAAACATGTGATGAAGAGTTACTATGAAATGATCCAACACCCTCGGTATAGTTAAGGAAGTGGAATCGACAAAACAAAATCAGGCTGACCTTCCTTAGGAGCTGCAAAACCTTTAGGAGCCAACCAATCAGTCTAGGTGTCCAACCCTTGAGAGAACTTGATGTTTTGCTGAACTAGATGCCTAGTCACTCCCATGACAACCCCTCCATGCATTTGAAACTCTCCAGTCACTCCCACAACAAGTATCCCATGCGATCGTGGCCCTTTTTAGGCAGTTTTGTGCCAACAACCCCAGATTCTGAGCCACTTTTTGAAGGCCAGGACTGAGGCCTCTGCCCATAACTTTATGAAACCTCTAGAAATGATAAATAACAAGACGACAAGGCCTCTAATGTAAAAATCAAACAAGGAACTGACTTGACAAAGCCTAGCCATGACAAGAATTCTGTCAAACACATCATGAACATGTAATATATAGGTCATAACAACAAATTTGAACGTAGAGACTTCATAATTATATGATATTTGTCAAAAAGCACTGACTCCCACTCATTGTAGCTACATTATCATCTATTAGTTCATACGTTCGTTATTCATTAATTTACTAATCAAAACATGATGAGAGCCATGACTAAGATATGTCATTAAAACACTTACAACCAGCATATAACTCCTAGAATAACAATGATATAAAAACCAGTAAAACCACATAATAACAAGTACATTTAAACATAAAACATAAGAGGAAAATAACTCTTATTAACATATGCAAAATACAACGAAGTTAAGGACTTCCATGTACCACCCGACCATATATTGGGTTGAACCAAATCTTTCATTCACCAAATCACCCTCATGCCATATTCTAGACATGAATGTGGCACTTTCAACAAAACAACTGGCGCTTCCTCGGGCTTTATTGCAATCCACCAAGATATTCCTAGGCTCATGCCCTAATCTATATAACCAGGCATTACCAAAATCCTAGCAAGGGATTCTTAGGCCCAAACAAGAAACATACACTACCAAGATTTACTGTAATCCCACCATATATTAGTCCAGGAATAACTAGGCCTATAAAAGCATGGATGCCTCCAAATCTCTCCACCTAAACGTGAGGAATTTGTTTGTCTCCACCTCTAGGCTTTATCGTATATCTTCCAATTCACCGATCAAGGATTTATAGGCCTAATGAGGATCCACCCTTTAGGCTTTGCCATATATCCCACCATTCATTACTCAAGGATTCATAGGCCCAATGAGGGTATACACAATCATGCTTTACTGCAATCCCACCTTCACTAGTCCAGAGATTCCTAGGCCTTTTGTTTCTCCCTTGAGACCACCCCACTCAATTTCAAAACCATCCGGATATCCATGTCAACCAAATAAGAGAAACCCCATCACACCATGGCTATTCAGAAATGGAAAGACAAGGCCAAAAACCACTGTCACACTTGGAAAAACCCATGCCAATGACAACAAAATAACCAAGTACACACATGTATGTACCATTCATGCCAAAACTAGCAAGGAAATCATACATGCAACTTGATAACTGCAAGTAATCTCATTGTAGCCTCTAGATACTGATCCTCCTTGCTTGATCTTTGCTTCCCTTTTCTTTCTTTGTCCTTCCTTAGCTTTCCTTCCTCAAATGCTCGAGTGCTCCAAGAATGCTCTAAGTTTCCAAGAGTATGAGAGCGAGAGTAGAGAGAGAGTTCGAACCTAAAATTGAAAAAAAGGTTGCAAACTAATCCTCAGTAGCCTTTTTATCAATGAGGCCTCTATTTTCTTCAATTTCCATTATTTTTCCTTCATTTTCCTCCTCACATGCACCTTGTAACCTTTCACCTTCCTTTTCTCCTAATTTCCTTTAATTTCGTAAATTAAATACAAATTAATGCGTCTTGCCTTTTCAAATCCTTTTCCATTACCTTTCCCAATTTCTCCTTAGCCATAATAAACCAAATGAAGATATGCTAGGATGTTTTTCCCAACAATCAACTTGGAGTAAGTGTTCCATGACCTTGGTCTTATTTTTTCTTTATTAACTTTATTACATGTATTTTTAACCTGGGGTTGTTACAAACCCCTCCCCTTAGGGGAACACCATCTTCAATGTTCAATGACACCTATAACCAACAATACCGCTGCAAAGCAAAACATACTACCCATGGAGCTTTATAAATTAGCTCGATGCAATATTTAAAATGAACAACCTATTGAAAATAAAACCATCTTGACAAACATAACAACATGACACTCATACCACTTATTGGAGCTTTATAACACAACTCATTGCATTATTTACTTCCATATACATATATACATATACCAAAATTTCTTTGCCTCAACCGACAAACAAGGAAGGATACATAGCCCACATATGATCAACCATCTCTCATGTAGCTTCATTGGGCCCAAATTGCTTCCACTGCACTTTAACATACTCGAATGCTCGGTTTCAGAGCATGACCATATTTCTATGCAAAATACACTGAGGTTCCAACTGGAATTCTCCTTCTAAATCCACCTCCAATACATACCAATCAATAACATGATCAACACCCTTTACATATATTTGAAATATGGAAAACATCATGAACTTTCACCATTGGAGATGGTGCAAGTCTGTATGATTTGGTCCAATCCTCTCAAGGATCTCTAAAGGGCTAAAATACTGAGGTGCCAACTTTTCACATGACTTAATCCTCAAGGAGATCTTCTTGGTCTTGATGCACAAGTACACATGTTCCCCAACCTGAAACTCCTTAAACAACCTGTGTTGATCTGCATAACTTTTATGCATGTCCTATGTTGCCTTTAGATTCTTCTTGATAACTTTCAATTCCTTTTCCATCTCTGCCAACATGTCTGGTGCTATCAACACCATGTTCAATGGATCACTCTGAGTAATAGGAGTATTACAACTCCACCCATACTGTGCTTCAAACAAACTCATCCTTTGTGACTACCGATACACATTATTGTAAGTAAACTGAAATAATGGAATAAACTCTACCCACTTCCATTGTTGAAGCATCACATACATCCTCAAAATGTCCTCCAGTATTTTGTTGACCCTCTTTGTCTGTCCTTTCGTCTGCGGATGATAAGCTATGCTAAAGGTGAACTATGTCCCCAAACCTACAAACAACTCCTTCCAAAACTTGGAAGTGAACTTAGTGTTGGCTAGTTGAATTGTTGTGAATTAACATTCAAGTGCCACATTAATTATCGACCAGGGAAAGTCCTTTTATTTCAAAGGCAATGCGTACTGTATGTACTTAAAACCCAAAAAGCACCAAAAGCTGTAGCATACGTATTTCTTATGTTATATCATTACAGTACCTTAAAATGAAAACAACTAGTTAGAATTACAAATCTGAGAAATGAAATAATGGATGTCCTTCTGTCAGAGGACCAGGACCCTATCCTCCTGATGGGGACGTCCAGCACCTGTGTTATCAGAAGTGCTAACGCACACAGCACTCTCATTCACCGGTGAGAAACAAACTCAAAAAGCAATGAAACAGAGTACTTGTAAAGCAAGGAATGCCAGAGGTAATACTGTTAAATCCACACAGAATGTTGAGAAGAACTTACCATACATCTACGAAATCAACAAGAAAACAAATGGGTGAATCTTGTGAGGAAGGTGGGCCCAGTCCTTCTCACAAGATTCCCCGAAAAGAAGGAGACGGATTTAAATGCTCAGAACCAGTTTATATTGATTGCCAAAAATTAAGTACAATCGAACTCAGACTTGCTGATGTTCTTCAAAACCTTGATTACAGACTGACTATCCCCCGTTTCATGTAGATGTCTCCTCTTTATAGAGGAGACATCTACTTACAATAGAATATTACAGCTTTTTAGTTAATACTGTGTGTTTTAAAAATAAGCAAATTAGAATGTTGTTACAACCATATGATAATACATCTTTTTCTAGAGCTTCGGCTGTACACGGTGAATAACTGATTATTTTCTCGGGATTGCTATTTCCTTCGTTGTTTCCCCATGCTGTTCATGCTGACTGTATGCTCCTTCTCTATTCTTCCGCTTGATTATGCCACGTCATCATCTTTTGGACAGCTGCCATCTGTTGTTCGTGGCTACAAAATAGTTGCTTTGGATAATTACTGTTGCTGATATTGTGGCAGCTGCGCAGTTGCTGTTACTCGTGTTG
>APFE030242089.1:2625-23079 GCA_000404065.3 Pinus taeda
CCTCCAGAAGGTCAAAAAACAAGCAAAAAATGACTTTCTGCCACCTTTTTGACACACAGGAAGAAATCTTGGGAGATTTCCATTTTGGAGGGGCAAATGGACACCAAATTCAGAAATGCCACTTGTGTTGGAAAGTAGACATCCATACCGTTCCAACAAGCCCACGTTTGCCTAATTTGGACACCTGGAAGTGCCTCAAAAACGGCTCCAAAGGCGCGTGACCCGTTCAGAATCAGGGCGCGACCCGTTGGGCAATTTTCACAAAAATGCACCTACAGGTCAGCAAAACGTAGTTTTGACTAGGTTTGACTTTTTGTAGTGGATTTTGATCCTCCTTGATGTAAATGATGTAATTTTATGATATTTTGACACTCATTTATCTCTTCTAGAAGATTCATTCATGAGATAGGCAAAAGTTTAATGAATGAATTGGTTTCCTAGCTTATAGAGGCAAGTTGTTTTGACTGCCTAGATTTTAGTGCTCAGTTTGGAATTGGTTGAAACAGCTCCTAGGATAGTGAGCTAGACCCCTAGAGGCAAGGAAAGATGTTATCTTGCCAAAATTATGTACTTTCTTGGTCATTTTCATGGTTGGACTCTTGAGGGAGAAAGCTTCTATCGTATTACTCATTGTATCTATGCATTTTGGCAAAGGAAGAAAGACCAGTGTTTTGCAGTCCTTTTTGGGATTCTTGTGGTTACATGTATTGATGGTGTGTTTCTCTTTGTACTTGTAATTTTTTTATGTGAATAATCTTCTTAATTTTTCTTCTGCAAATTAGGCAAATGAAGTGTTAAGGTAGAACTCATGGTTGCTATGCTCTGCCTTTAAGTTTGCTTAATATCAATGTTTTCAGCTGTTTAAGGAGAATTAAAGGTGATTGCTTGCTCTCCTTAGCTCCTCACCAGTCATTCTCATCCATCCAAACCTGTCAAAGGCATCAATACAGTCTCCTACCTCGCCCCAAAGAACCCCCTGCGAAAACTGTGTCCAATCCCTGCACCCAAAATTGCCTTTCCCCAATTTTCCACCAAAACCCTTAAAATCCCAAATCAAACCTTTTATCAGTTTACTAGCCTAAAATCAGTGTTCTTTATGGTTATCTCTGCCCGTTGAAGACCTTTGCCGAGATAAACCGGAGAGAGCCCTCTCCTGCCCCGTAGGGCTAGCTACGAGGTTAAGTGGTTTGATGTTGCCTTGGAGTTTACCTTTTTTAGCCTGAGGTGAAATTTCAAGTGCTAACAGACCTAATAGAAATAACACTCTTTAGGATCATAATAAGAATTATCAAGTAAAAATAAAAGACCATTACTACAATGAACCAGAAGAATCAATATGCAAAACTACAAACACACTAGTACAGGGATGTGTGCTTGCATGATCCAGGAAATAAACGAGATTAAACATCAAAGAAGGAAATCATAAGATTAAACTTCAATCAAACTCACACACCATGGATCCTTCACACTGTAATGAAATCAAATTTAAAACTTGGAGAAAGATAAAAGAAACATTTGCTTACTTCACACATTGCATTAAAAATAATTAACACACCTTAATCGAAAAAGAGAAAAACACAAGGGAGAACGAGCTGGGTTGGCTAGGCCTTAGCTAACCAGCTTGTTTCCTTGTTTAGGAAACATAAAGACTCAACTCTTTATTCAACACATCAACACAAAGCTACAGTGCAAGATTGAGAAAACATGGCATAGTTCCTTTCTATTAATGATCAGCAAATATACATCATGAATTCGAATCTAGCCTAGAACGAGGGTGATATAAGAAAAATTACAAAAGAACAGAATCACAGTATCCTTACTAAATATATCACTCACTACCATTTTCTATCTGATTCCTATGTTTTATACATTCATCCAGGCCTGTGTTCATAACCAAATTACAACGAGTGTTCCAATCTGAGCCTTTCGGCTATAAAAAAATAACAACAACAACTCATGCTAAGCCTTTCGGCTATAACAAAACACTATCCTAGGTATTCAACAGATGACCTAATCTCCACCATATCCCTAATTTTCCTCTATGCTCTAAGCCCAACTCGAGTTAACTTTTCTAGAACACATCATCCACATGGAGTGGTGAGTTGTCATGGTAGTTGAAGATTACCTACACTCGACCATGCTAACAAGATAATTAATTCATTTTCCATCAAATACTTCTAGGAAGAGAATTATTAGTTGCAAAGATTGAAAGGCATAAAATCTATGAAAATTATTAATTAAGCACATTCATAACCCTTAAACATGAAACATAAAGCTAATGTAGGAAGGGATACAGTTCTTGGACTACTGCAAGAATAAGGGCGTTTTCAAGGTTAAAACAGAGGTATAAGTTATGGTTTTGAAGGGAAAAGGGGTTAAAAAAGGGATCAATTTAGCCTACCAACATTATCCCCTCATTAAGTTGTTTTGGGTCCTCACACAATCCTTACCTGCTGCGAAAAAACCAAAATAGAAGGGCCTCCCTTTAATTCTGAACTTGTATACTAATCCCTGCTTTCATTGTCTTTGCCTTCCTACTCTGAGTCTTTTTAAGTTTCTTGGTCACCTTGTTAAGACACTCATAACAATTCAAAGCCCGAAACTTCCATATCTTAACTTGTTTCTTCTGTTCCTTCACCTCCCTTGCCAATTCTGCATTTGCTCGTTTCTACTTTGTATGTTGTTCCTCTACGGCTCGGTTTAACACCTCCAAGCCATAAACAATTTGCTTGAGTTATTCTATACGACTGTGCAAGAAGAGGGAGAGTCTTCTATTCTCAATTCCTCGGGCACCGAATTTTTAGCAATCGACTCCAGACATGTGCCATCATTATCGAGGTCAAAATTATCCTGGCCACCTTTCAATTCCTACATTGTAATATCATCAAGGGTTTCAACACCCGGAATATCAATGTTACTAAGGGTCTTAGTGCCCTGCATTTTTAACTTATCAGGGGTTTCAGTACCCTACTCATTCATCATGTCAAGGGTTTCAAATCCCTGCTCATTCATCATGTCAAGGGTTTCAGTACCCTGCTCATTCATCATGTTAAGGGTTTCAGTACCCTCCTCTTCAAAATTGTTGGGGGTTTCAAAACCCTATGCCTTGTCATCCAATTGACCTTCTATTAGGTCATTACTTGTACTCGACATCACCTTTCTTTTCTTCATTCTACCAAGGAGAACCGACAAGGGGGTGTCGTCTTCCTTCTCCACATAGTCACCATCAAGCACTGTGTGAGTTGCTGCCTCAACAAGAACTGAAAGATTATCTTTACCTAGGGAAGCAGGTGGCGAGTCAACCAACTGTATCGGAGAGGTTGACTGAGCTTGACCTTCCCTTGAGGAGACAGTTCTTCACTTGGCCGATCTCCTGGTCTCAGTAAGACGTAGGGTCATTGTTTCTGATTTCTCATTTTTTGCGTGCACTCCTCCTCTGAGCTGACTTCAGTTTTTCAACACTTTTCTTTTGGGTCGACTTTTCATTAGTATGTAGAAACATAAAAACATGCCACAAATAATGAAATCCATAGTCTTACAATCAATCATGAAATCTGTATGGAAAGTGTTCCAGATCCAGGAGATTCAATTATAAATTGAAAGTCCCAAGATACACCATTACAATGATACAAAACTCGTTCCAATAGTGGAATTTTAAGCAACTACTTTCTTATCAAAAGACTAATCATTTCTCCTATGCCTAGCTTGAGAATCAAAGGTGAAAATTCTTTGCTTGAGCTATGAGGGTGTATATATAACAAATGAGGTGACTCTCCACCTCCCTTGTGAATCTTTTCCTCATGAATCTTTGGATCCCATGTGACTTCTCGAATTCCTAAGAAAACCTTGAGATTTTATATGACTCTTCAAATTCTATGTGTGACCCTTCGTCTTCCACACCTTTTACATTTTCTCATTTTGGAAATTACATAATTACATCCACAAATGATGTAGCAAAATACAATCACATAATACCCCTATAGTAACACTTGGATAAGCCATGACTTGGCAATGATGACATGGAATTCATTGGAAAGTGCATATGCCACGTTTCTCTCCTTGCTACCATCTGTATATCTTCATGATAAGTCTTGCATGTGCTTCATCTTCATCCTCCGATAGGTTGGTCGGTATGGAGTCTTCCATGTGATATTGATCTTCCTTCTTCTATCATGATTCAATGTCCCTTCATCTCCTTGTTTGATGCTCTCATCATGTTTTCAACTTCACAAGTGTCTTCTTACATGATATCCTTGGAATCCTACTTGATCATCATCCTATCATGTCATGAAGCTAGCACCTGCAAATGTAATTCACGCATGACAAGACACCATCAATCCTAAAATATATTAATCTAACGTTTTCCTCATGTAGCATGTTGATTGAGCAACGATAAATGGGAAAGATTGTGTAGGATGCTCAGGAATTGCATAGTACACAGGGACAAGAGGCAGAGGTGAAGGTATAAGCTCTAGGACTATAGAGTGCACAGTGATTGAGGGCCAGGAAGTAGGATTGCACAATTGAGAAATTCAAGGACTAAGACAAATCCTGACTACTGAATAAGAATTCATAGTTCATAGTTGAGGCATGACTAAACAAATATTGCATAGTGAGAAATTGTAGGAGGTGGGGACTAGGCATTGGGATTGTGCAATGTGTCATTCTAGGAGGCAATGACTATGCAATGTGCAATTTCGAGAGACAAGGATGGATTAAAGGGTCCTAAGACTACATATTTCGTAATTCAAGGAGGCAAGATGACGAGTGGTTGGTCAGGAAAGTTGCAAAGAAAAGAACACTTCAAAAATTGACTAATTGTGGGATCAATGAAACAAAATATGAGACCATAACATGTAACAAGACTTGAAAATGATAAAAAAATCATAAACGATCAACCACATAACAATGAAATAGTAAACACTTCGAATAAATATGCATCCATTGAAATGACAACAAAATGACACTTGCCTCCAAGTGCGGCAGTTAAGATACACCTTACGACACTAGTGTCGACTGCAACAAGAAAGTGCACAGTACTTTAGGAATAAGTCCAATGCCTATCTCTATGATAGGTATAACCCATTAGTACAAGAGAAAGCACTAAATTTGTCTCTTAAAAGGTGCACTATGAATCCCTTTCATAAAGAGAAACACTTCCTTTAACAAAGGATGACACTTGGAATTTCTTCACAAAGAGACTTATAACCTTAGAGAAAAAGTATGGAATTAATTTAACAACTAGAAATGACAATTCACAGGGTTAAAGGGAGGCTCCAAAATTTGAATATAAGCTAAAATTTGGAGGGTTCTGTAGCAACGACAACACTTGGTGATTCAGTGGAAGGATCCCCAGCTTCTCTGTTTGGGTCAAGCTTTATACACAAGGTCTAGTCTTTCAGGAAGTATTGATTCATCATGTGGGTCACCTCATCTTCCCCACCTAACCCAGTTAAATATGTAGTCTCTTCCATCCCCATTTCTTGGCTAAATACATTTACAAAGCAGAGTCAGTACAGGAAGACAATCATTTCTTTACTTCCAACGATCCTATTCAATACCCCGATGAAGTTAATTTCTTCACCTCCCTATGTAGGAATCCTTTCTCTTCTCACACCCTTTATTCTATTCAATAAGCTCATTAGCATTTTATCGATATTTATATCTACAAGATGGAAGAGGGATCCCAAATGATTGAGAGAAAGAGAGGTTTTTCCTTTAGAGACTATATATACCTATGAAATTAACATGACCACCATTATTTTTCCCCTTTCCCTTCTCTACTTAATCAAATCATCATGCAAAACACCACTTAATTACAACATTGAGTTAAGGAATGAAGATCCTAAAATAGATGTGGGTATCATGGTTTGGCGCAAAGATTTCTATTTAAATGGATTATATTTTTCATCAAGACATCATTGACCTTAAAGATATCAGATCAAGAAAAGGAAGAGGGATCAAAAGTTAACCAAGTGTTGTTGTATATCACAAAGCCCTTTTAAACTTTCACCACATTTGTTAGAACCAAACAAATTTTTGACACAGTGTTTTATTTACAGAAATAATAAAACAAAAGATGATGGAAATGACACAACATGAAATGAATTAAAAAAAAAAAGGACAATGAAAGAAATATATACATAGGCCCTAATAGAAAATAACATTTGAGATTTTTTTCCATTGACAAGAAGAGAGCCCATCTTCCCATCTAAAGTTTGAAGACAATAAGTATGGTGGCCAAGCTTATCATGCACAAAAAAGGGTATGATCCACAGGGATTGGAATTTGATGTGATTACCTTTCTCTTCATGGGCTTTGTCCCATTTCAGTACTAGGTCTCCCAAACTAAACTCCTTGTTCCCCACAAATTTCTTATCAAACCAGTGCTTGATATGATTATGATGGATAGAAAACTTTTCTTTTGTTTTTCGCCTTTCTTCCTCGAACTTTAGAAGGGTATCTATCTTGATCTAAACAAAAAGACATGGTTTACCTTGGGATTTTTGAGAAATTTTAAGGGTAGGGAGGTAGATGTTTAGGGGAAGGGAAAATTATTTTCCATAAACGAGGAAACAAGGGGAATTCTTCAGAGAGTTTTTTTTTGTCACACGGTTAGCCCACAAAGCATTCACCAATGCACTAGTTAGTTCTTATGCTCGTAGTAAACTATTTTCTTGATGATGTGAATTAAATTTCTTTTAGTAGACTCAGGTAAATAATTTCCCTAATGGTAGTAATTAGATGAGTGTTTTCAAAAAATACCATTTTCTAATGTAAAATCATAAAGTTTTAACGATGAGAAGTAGGTTGAATTATCGAAAACAAGTTATGTAGGAACATCAAACATGGTGATGATACTCTACTTAAGGAAGTTGATGAATTCTTGCTCATTCACTTATTTCAATGGAATTACTTCGGCCCGCTGAGTAAAGTAATCTACAAAGATTAAGATATATCAGTGCTACTTTGATGAATGCAGTAAAAATTCACCAATAACATCCAATCCCCATTATTGAAAAGGTTATTCAACGAAAATGGGCTGCAATGTGACAACTGACTTACTATTGCGACCAACACATCTTTGAACAACTGAATACTTATGGGTGTAGGCATGTGCATCCTTAAATAATGTGGGCCAATAATAGCTAGCTTGTATAAATTTATGTGTAGTAGTATCGCTCGTGTAGTGCCCATCATGAAGGTCTTTCAATACCCTTTCTGAGTCTTGTGCTTACAGGCATCTGAGTAGGACACCATTGTGGTGCTTCTAAAAAAAGAAAACATGTACAAGCTAATAGGCTGAGGATTTAATTAGAATAATCGTCTTCTATTTGGATGATAAGTGTGAGGGCAAGGTATCATTATCTAGATACTGACACACATCAAATTACCTAGACATGGTTTCATTTGTACGGGTAGCTTGCTCGATATTCTACAATTCAATTTCTTGTTCCCACCTAGAAGATTTCTCTTTTGGTGAATTGATCGCTTTTGCTGCAAGCTGACAGAGACCATGGCATTTTTTCATATGAAGTGACTTGAATTATATCTCATACTCTTGAAGGTTTATCATCTAGTTCGCCCTTCTCTCACCCAACTTTTGTTGCACAAAAATCGATATCACCATCAAGTGAGGCACAAAGATGATGATGTCACTTTTTAGGAGGTAAAGCCTAAATTGATTCATTGTCTTATATATTGCATAGGATTGTTTATAAATGGTGGGATAATTAAATTCGTATCCATGTAAGCTAGCTTTCATAAATGATATAGGCTGCTCATTTCCTTGATTGTCCTTTTGAGAAAGAACTATTGCAAGAGATGTTTCAGAATCAAAAGTATATAACAAGAAATCTTTAACAAAATTTGGACTATGCATGTTGGGGCTTCAGAAATTGCTTGTTTAATTCAGGAAAAGGCATCTTTCTCCCTTTGATCCCAGTTGTAAACTACATCCTTCTTAGTCATCTCATGTAATGGCTTGAAAATTTGTGCATAATGAGATGAAATTTTTAAGGAAGTTAATCTTCCTCAAGAAGGATTGCATGGCTTTCTTATTCAATGGATAGGGAATCTAAGAAATGGTCTTGACCCACTCCGGGTCCACTTTAATTTTGCTCTTAGCTATAATGTGTCCCAATAGGTTTCCCTCATAAAATCAAATATGTTCTTATTTAGATTTCAAGATATACCATATCTTCGACAATGCTCAAATATTTTCCTTAGATGACAAAAGTGATCAGATCTCTTCTTAGAAAATACGGTAACATCATCCAAGTACAACACCACACTTTGTCTAATCAAACCATAGAACACGATGTCCATAGCCTTGTGAAAGGTATAACCCACATTGATGAGTCCAAAATGCATCTTTTGTAATGTGAATGTACACCATTTAATCCTCAACGTGGTTTTGATTTTGTCAATTTCTACTACTAGAAATGGGTTGTATCCAAAAAATTGATCTAATAGTGAGACCATTTTTGACCCATATACCATATAAAGTATATGCTCCATAGATGGCATGGGATACTTATCTTAATCTAAATCCTAGTTCAGGTTGAAGAAATCAACACATAAGCATATCTCTTCAGACTTATTTCTCATGGGAACCAAATTGGAGACCCAAGTAGCATGACGAAATCTAAATATGATCTGAGCATCCAAAAATTTCCTCAGTTATTTTTGAAAGAGGGGTTCAAGTGTAGGATGAACTTTTCTTAACTTTTGTTGAAATGGATTTACCCCTTGCTTGATGGGTATCACATGCTAGTCCTAATTCATGTATCGTAAGTATTCAAATCATAATATGTCCATGCGCACACATTTTGGTACTACTTGAAAAGACGAACAAAGGCTTGTCACTCTTAGGGAGAACAACAAGTTCCAAGATTCACATATTTCAGATCTTCTTTCATACCCAAATTTACTTTTTCATGCAAGAGTGTATAATTTTGGGTCTTAGCATTGACTGACCCCTTAAAATGGTTTTGAAGGTCATAAATCTTTTCCAAAGAGACCACACTCTTGGGCATGGGGTCCCCTTTATGTGTCTGAGTTGATTCCTACAAATCCTTTTCATACTCGTCTCCATCTATCGTCATATCCTTAAACACCTTAACATTAGCCATAAAATATAGTATATGTTGGTAATCAATGAAAACACAAAAAATACTTACATTATCAGGCATAAATGGCTTCTAAATAATCTCAATTGAAAAACCATCTCTTAATGGTGATAACCTAGCAGCAACTTTAGCTTATGTGTCTGAGGTTGCATTATGAACTCTAGGAACATAATTAATTTTAAAATTTTGAAAAAATTAAATGAGATATCACACCCCTTGCTAATAGTTTCTGAGATTAGGTGACACATAATGAATAGTATTTCATACCTGTCATGTGAAAATATCTGAGTCACCTATTATCTTAAGTGCTTCCACTTCGATGTCTGTGGATTTATTTAAACCCAAGATGAGGGCTTCATATTCAAAAATGTTGTTTGTGCACTCAAATTCCAATTGACATGAGATCAAATATTTATTCTTTCGTGAGTCTATCAAAATACAACCATCTCCAAAACCCTCCTTTGTTTTTGAACCATCAAAATACAGAGTGCAAATGTTAGCACCGATAAGTTCCTACACTAGTAGTATTTACATATATATTACAAAAATCATAAGCACCAATTGGATTGCAAGGAAGGAGATATACCTATGTATCTGGTGGTACAGAGGATAGTTGTGTAAGATAACATTCATGATCAACTTCTAAAAAAGAATTGTGAACATTAGTTTTGCATATCTAGTAGGCTCATTAGGAGCTTCAAGTTTCATAAAAGTATGCTTCATGAAAGGCCCACTCTCTACTTAGATATGTTTATTCTTGCCCTTATACGGAAGCAAAAAATGTGACCAACCTATAGCAAATTATCCCTGCAACTTGCTAGACCAATCTCTACTCAAAATCTATCCATAATATTATGGAATGTCCACAATGAAAATATCAATAAATTGGTGAACTCTGTGGTCTGACAATAAATGAATTATAACATTTCTAAGCTCGCCAATTTCCTATACCAAATATTTATCTAATTGAATGATTTTGGCATCAATATTTTTCCATTTAGCATTGATTTTCTTTGCAATAGATAAAGTCATGGAATTCATTGATGCACCATAATCAACTAGGCGATTATGGAAATTATAATTAAAAATCTCAAAAGTTAAAAGAAAATGGAGGCAAGTGGATCTAGAATTTACATTAGTTATGTTAACGATCGATTCAATAAGGAGATTTACGGGATGAGGCTTAAGAAGCATAAACTATTCTGCCTTATGGAGGCTGAGATGGAAATGCTTGAATGATCAACTCACATTTCCTTACCAACTTAGCTAGCTCAAATATGGAAATATTGACATGATCCTTCTTCATGTCCTCAAAAACATTGTAACCAATATCTTTATTTTGAGTAGGGTGTGTTGAGGTGGTAGGTGGTGTGACCTTATTCATTGCCTCAGGGGTGATAGGCTTGTTCTTATTATTTTTGGAAGCATTTTTTGAGGTTGTGTAGTCCTAGATTTATTTTGGCTACCCTGAGAAAGATAACTATGAGGTAATATCTTTCTTAACAATTGTTTTCTCACATATTTCTCAGACACCAGCCATTTACTCCTCAAATTATATTGCTTAGCAGGTTTTTGAGGAGGAGCATCACCCACTCGGGCTCACCAACACCTTGTTGATCATTATTCAATATAAGATCAAAAGTCAAAATTGATTCATCCACATTTGATTTTTCCTCTGATGAGGCAAGTTCATCAATATGTTGAGTCAGTTCTAGATATTCTCTTGCTGACAAACTTTCTATAACATTTGAATCAACAAAATTCATGTTGTGTTTCCACTGGGGGAATTTTTTTCCCTGAATGAAATTTTTGATGAAAGGTACAATAGCTAGCCATACCCATGTTCTAAACATTGAATACAACATTGGAGATTTGTGTAGACTTAGCTTGTTGATTGATGCTATTCTTGAAAAATGACTTAAAAGACTTGTTATTAGTAGAAGACACACTTGAATTATTGTTGGCATTGTTGGAAATCCATCAGCCATGGGGTCTCCTTGATGTGAAGTTAAAATTAGACCTCACAACATTTGGAGTAGGATCCCCATTGAGAATATCAGTCTGGTTTCCATGTATTCTTATAGATTTTCATTATCTCTATTTATCAGCAAGAGAGGAATGCATGGTGCCTTCAAAAAGAAAGAAGGTGTGCATGGTGAGTGTTCAGTTGTAGGTGTGTCAGAGTTCTTCTACCATGGAGGGAAAGAGTAAATTGAGCCTCTAATAGGAGGTAATAGTACCACCCTAGAAGAGACATACACAATCAAGAAGGATCCATCTAATGTCCAATGGAATAGCCCATAATATGTGATGGTCATTACAACTAATCAATGAGAAAGATCTATCTAGTATCTTGTGGAATAATCCACAATATGTGACGGTCATTACAACTAATCAATGGGAGAATAATAACAACCATTACAACACATTCTCGATAAGATAAGCACTAAAATAACTGAAATAGTTCAACTACTTTAGCACAGATGAAAGCAAGCATGAGATACAAACATTCGCAAAATAGTTTTACAAACATTCATAATCCATGCATGTAGAATGTGCTAGCCTTGAAGGCTTATGTTATTAAGTAAAAGTTCCAATACACGTGTATACAATTAACATCACTAGCTCCAATGGTGGAGTGTTGGAGCCACTCCTTGCTCCTCAAAAGAACTAGTTTGTCTCTCTAATGCCTTGCAGGAGGAGCAAAGGTGAAAATTCCTTTGCTCATATAATGAGGGTGTATATATAACCAAGAGGTGATGATTCATGCTCCTTGTGACTCTTTGAATACCCTCATGATTGTTTGACTTCCTATGAATTTTCAACCTTACAGAACTCTTCATATTCTGAATGTGTCCTTCGGACTTTCGCTTTACAATACATTTCGAATAGGTAATTACATAATACATAATAGTGATGTGGCATATGATGACCTATGATAGGACATGACATGACATTAATGACATGGACTGCATGATGATGTGATAGTACTAATTTTTCCTTCTTTCTGATCCTTTCCTTGTGTCTTCTTGCAAATATGGTACATGTTTTTCTTCTTCCTCCTCATTATGACTTGAAGATGAGGAGTCTTCCATGTGATCTTGATATTCATCTTATGTTATAGTATGGTGTTCCTTCATCTTCTCGATTTATGATCATCTTCTCTATTCAGCTCCATATGTGTCTTATAGCATGTCCTCCTTCTACATCTCCCTCTTAATCATCTTTCCATGGCATGATAAGGAACCTATTTTTATAATTCACTCATGATGAGATGACATCAGTCAGAAAACCCCCTAGTCTAATAGTTTTCATGTTCATCCATTGGTTGAGCCTGAACCAGATGGAAGGTTGGGAGAAGGGATCAGTGACTACACAGTTCAAGTATTCAATGGGATCCTTGAGCCTTGAGTCTACGCAATGCATAGTTCAGGTTGGGTTGAGGAAGAAAATTGTGCAGTCTTAGAACTTAGGGTGACAAGTTGAGAGGATGGACACTGGATCAACCTATTGCATGGTCTTGGAAGACATACGAACCCAAGTGCTTTTGAAATTTCACATATTAGGGAGTTATTGGTGAGCTTGAGCCCTGATACTATGAAATGCGTAGTTCAGGAAAGATTAGGGAGACCAACTGTACACTTGTTAGAGTCAATGAGCTTAGTTGCGAGGTTTTTCACTTCTTGGGAGAAATGCATAGTTCTAGGAGGTAGAGGAGGTTGGGCCATTGTGTAGTTGTCCATTTTAGGAGCTCAAGGATGAGCTTGAGGCTAGAGATTATGCAATGCACAGTTAAGGCCCGGGAATCGTGTGATTCTAGGAGCCAAGGTTGAGGTTTGAGCACTGAGGTTGTGAAATGCACAGTTCTAGGAGGAAGAGATAGTGCATTACAAAGTGCCAAGAGAGAAGGTCACTACTTGAGGACTGAAACTACACAATGCACAGGTCAAGAGGGTTGGATGAGGCTAGGTTGCTAGGAAGTTTCTAAAATTTGGCTAAGTATGGGACCGAAGTGATTGTTGTGAACAATGATATGACTTGATTGTGATCACACACTTGAAATAATTTTACGGCATAACACCATAGGTCATTTGGAACACGTTAAAAAAATATTTCCCTCAACAAAAAACTTTGTGATGACTTTACGAAAAGTGTGACACTAAAGGTACTCTTTGCGACGGTCGTGACAACACTTTGTGCGATAGTGCTTAAAAATTAAGGAATGAGTGTGACTGACGTTTACATGGTTATACCAACCTGTTCACACAAAGATAATGCCTTGAAACCACCAGAACATGCATATATACATTCTGAGATAGCTAACATGCAAAAAGATGACAATTGCTATAGTATGAATGATTCTTTCAATATGTGAATGATAGTGAAAGTAACACATCCCAGAGCAAAAAATCATGAAAATGACACTAGTTAAAGTGAAACAAAGTGAAATCTACAACCTAAAACATGAAAACGACACTCTAAAAAAAAAGGTGCACGGGAGAGACAATTTGCAACACTCATTGAAATAGAAGTACAAATGCAACTATAATGTGAGAAATTGTCATTATCAGTGCACACTGGCTGTCGATGTAGATTGAACATCACACATGGATATTCTTGATGGAACGTGATAGCTTGCGTAAAAGAATGTGCTCATGCACTTGTTACAAACTAAGCACGTGTGAGCAAGTGACTTCAACACTTCCAATCCAAGAAGGGATCTCAAAAGAATTAGTTGACCAAGAAGTGATTATGGAGTGATCAATCAGAAGATCCATAATAGGCTCCAAAATTCAAGTGTACACAAAATTTTGGAGGGTGTTTGTCACAACAAAACCACTTGGTGATACACTGGTAGAACTCTAGCTTCTCTGCCTTGGTCAATTCTTTCATGCAGGGTCTAGTTCTTTAGGAAGTATTGATTCATCATTCATATTGCCATGGCATCCCCACTTACCCCATGCATAAACATAGTCCCCTTCATTCCTTTACTCGGTTAAACACAAACATAATACCAACAATCACACAATGTTTTGAATCGAGACAAGGGTAATGAAGTTCGTGAACTTTATATTTTCGAAGTATATTTTTTTCATCTCTAGTGTTTCTCTGCTACCAGCAGGCCTAAGCAGTACCCTGATGGAGTCACTTCAAGAACATAAACATTTATCTACTTCTAGTGAGCCTAGATAGTACCCTAGTGGAGTTGCTTACTTCACCTCTCTATGCAGGAAGCCTTTCTCTTCTTTCACCTTTATTTATCTATTTATATAGGACTGTGCATCAAAATTTATTTATTTCATAGGTGGAAGAGGGATCCAAACTTATTGAGAGTAGGTGAGGTTGTTCCTTCAGAGAAGCATATATAAGACCTCTGATATTGGTTTTCTCATTTAGGTTTTCCCCTTTTCCTTCTCTACTTGATTGGATTATCCTGAAAATAATGAAACATAAAAAAACCAAGTGTAGGCATGAGTTTTCCAAAATATACAGGGAGGTCATGGTTCGACAAAAGGATTTCTTAATGCAAGGATCGTATTTTCCGTTGGAACTTCATCAACAAGAAGATGTAACCAAGACAAGGAAGAAGGATAGAGTTAGCCAAATGTTTTAGTGTTACAAAGTCCTTTTCTATTTTTCCACATTCTCTTTGATCCAACAAAGCATATTCATGCACGACCTCACAAGACGAAAGAAAGACAACACACAATAAGGAAACAAAACCAAAAAACAAGGAAGGAATTGACTAAAGTGAAAAATGAAGTGAAACCAAAAATGTAGAACAAAAGACAAATTATAGGAAATGAATGCAGGATGCAGGTAAACTAAGATGTAATTAGACCTACTCCTAACCTAACCAACTAGAAGGTTGGGATTATGTATAATAGAATTTCCAATGTAGCCACCGTAATTGTTCTTGACCCGCAATCACAAAGATGCGATAGATTAAAACAAATATAAAACAATGTGCAATGGAAAACTTAAGAACTTGAATAGCTTGCACAAAAATTTGAAGGTCATGCCTGTCAAAAGAAAGATAGGCCATAGCCACTGCTTCTAGAAAATTTATATTATTACCTTTTTTATGAGAACCACCATTCAACAAACCTCTGAAGCTTCCCTCAAATGTGTCTCCGTCTGCACTGAACTTTAGGTAGTACTAGGGAGGAAATCTGTGTGGTTTTTGGACTCAGTGAGTTTAGTTGCAGGGTTTTGTACTGCTTGGGAGGAATGCACAACTCTAGGAGGAAGAGGAGGCTAGGCCATTGTGTAGTTTCACATTTTAGGAGCTCAAGTACGAGCTCTATTTTAAATATTGTGTAATGGTGCAGTTAAGGCCACGATGGGAGGAGCAATCAGGCTATTTTGAGAGCCAGGGTCGGGGTTTGAGCACTGAGGTTGTGAAATGCGCAGTCCTTGGAGGAAGTGACTACGCATTGCATAATGCTAAGATAGAAGGTCACTGATTAAGGGATAAAACTACAAAATGCACAGTTCAAGAGGGCTCAAGGAGGTTAGGTTATTGGGAATTTTACGAGATCTGGCTAAGTGTGGGATCGAAGAGACTATTGTGAATAATGATATGACTTGACTATAATCACACACTTGAAACACTTTGATGAAACAACAACATAGATCATGTGAAACATGTTAACAACATATTTCCCTCAATATGAAAATCTTGCGATGACTTTACGACAAGTGCGACACTAAATGTACACTTTGTGACAACTGTTACGACACTTGTGTGACAATTCTTAAAACTTTGGGAATGAGTTACACTGATGTTTACATGGTTAGACTAACTCATTCCCACAAACATAGACCCTTGAAAACAATAGAAAAAACATACATACATTGTGCGACAACTAACATGTGAAAATATGTCAATTGCTAAAGTGCGAACAAATATTTTGATATGTGAATGACAATGAAAGTAACACATGCCAGAGAAAAGAATCATGAAAACAACACTAATTAAAGTGAAATCAAGAAAATTTGACAACCCAAAGCATGAAAATGACCCTCGTGAAAACAAAGGTGTGCGAGAGTGATAGTTTGCAAAAATCACTGAAATGGAAGTGCAAACACAACTAGAATGTCAGAAATTGTCGTTGTCAGTGCGTAGTGACTGTCAACATGGATTGAAAATCGCACATGCAAAATCTTGATGGAATGTGCTTCTCTACTTTATTGGATTAGCCCAAAAACACTGAAACATAAAAAAATTGAGTACAAGCATTAGGTTTCCATAATAGACATGGAGGTAATGGTTCGACATAAGGGTTTCTTAATGCAAATATTGTATTTTCTGTCAAAACATCATCCACCAGAATATGTAACCAATATGAGGAAGAAGGACAGAGAGTTAGCCAAATGTTGCAGTGTTACAAAGTCCTTTTCTATTTTGCCACATTCCCTTTGATCCAGTAGAGCATATTCATGCATGGCCTCACAAGACGAAATGAAAGAAAACACACAAAAAGGAAACAAAACCAACAAACAAGATAGGAAACGGCTAAAGCAAAACATGATGTGAAACCAAAAATAGAAAAAACAAGACAAACTATAGCAAACGAATGCAAGCTGCAGGTAAACTAAGATGCAATTAGACCTACTCCTAACCTAACCAGCTAGAAGTTTGGTGTCAAATATAATGGAATTTCCAATGTAGCCACCGTAATTGTTCTCGACCTACAATAACAAAGATGTGATCGATTAAAAAAATTATAAAACAATGTGCAATAAAAAGGATAATAACTTTAATAGCTTGCACAAAAATTTGAAGGTATTCCTACGAGTGGAAAGATAGGACATAGTGATTGCTTCTATCTAGTTTATATTCTTACCTTTTTTATGAGAACCATCATTCAACAAACCTTAGAAGCTTCCTGAGAATGTATCTCCATCTACATTGAAATCCTTAACAAGCGTGAGGAAATATTGAAACTTGTTATTTGCGATGGAGCTTGCTAGGTAAGACTGTTCCAACCATTCAACGATTAGATCGTAGAATTCATGATAATCCTCCTGAAAACAATGAAATCTTTGAAAAGATGATTTTTCATTCAGAGGCACAAGATTACAATGGGAATCTTGTGAGGGAAAATAGATCTAATTATATTCAATAGAAAAGTTGAAACACTGAGGACCTGACATAACCATCAATGAACATTGAAGTGCCTCAATTGCATTACAAAGCTTTGAATAGTGAGATGTTGAACAATTAATATAGAAGGATATAAAACAATTGTGATTGGATATACTAGTGGGAAAATGATAAAACAAATGACAGACATCAAGGATAGAATAATGATCAAATGGGATGATTAAGCATCATATTTATGGTTTGTAATAAATGAAGATAAATCAATTTGAACAGTTTCTCAAATGCCCTGAATAATAAAATCACCTTCCACGTGTGATGAATTTGAGAAAATATTTCTTTGTAACTAGTAACACACTACACTAGCATTGTAATCATAAAAATAAGTGAAAAGGAATGCCATAACATCAAACACATGAGACCAATTAGGACATAGTGAACGAAGAAGAATTTGATTCTTGCAATGGCTTGTGCATTCATTATCAATCAAGAGGAATTTAGATGCAACAAAGGGAAATATTTATAATATAACATTCACTAAAAAAATCTAGAGTTGAATATTAAGAGATGAATCTGATAGGCATGATCCCTCTAGCTAATAATGGTCTTTGGAATGCCCAAATTCATAATTCCATGACTCTATGAGAGATACACATTCCAAAACCAATTTTGATGTGAGAGATTTGCATGAAGATGAATCAACTGAAGAAGATTCTTGAATCTGATCAAAAACCAAATCTCAAAAGCTTGAAATATTACATAAAAAATACCAAAGATATTTCAGAAAGAGATTTACATAGAGTGAAACCATGCAAAGAGAAGGATTGTGCAAAATAAACTAGATCTGTCTTAGCTTGGGGGGCTAACCAGAGTTACAAGATCTTGAAATAACCATCAAATGAATTTGAAGTGCCTCGACTCCCTAACAAGTCTTGAAACTACCAAGGATTGTGAAATCGTATTTTGAAGACTTAACCAAATCATGCATGGTGTGAGGATAGCTACTACCACTGGTTTCAACATGACCACTGCTCACCGGATGGAAGCCATCTATGTCACTGATTTGAATTTTTTTTTCAACTTCAACAACAACATTACTCAAGTTGAAAGATTCTTCTGATTGTAATTTCGAAGATGAATGAATCAGGGAAATTTCGTGAGCAAGATGATTCAAAATTTGTCTTCATACAAGAGAGGAGATGATGAGGGATGGGAAGAGTACATAATGATTTGATGATTTTTATTTGCATCATGGGTAATCTCATCACTTTCCACTAATTGAGAAGTTAACTTATTGGATGAAGGACTTGAGAGCATGGAGTATCTTCGTCACGAGTAGATTCATCGCCAACCGTAGAGGAAAAGGGATAGTGAGAGGAAGAGGAAGTTTCGATAAGCACATATTCTTTGACCAAATCATATTTTGGATCTAAAGTAATTTCTTCATGAGAAACTAAAATAGGATATGATGCACCTGGGCATTCATGATCACATACATCAACAAAATCATCATCATCACAATGATTGCTGGGCAAGGCCATAGATTGATTGAAAGAATTGATTACATTTGATTCACTACTAAGATTGCAGATTGAGAATCATCCAAGACTGGAAGCACATTGTTTTGACATGGCAGATTTTGAAAAATAGAAGAAATATTGAAAGAATATTCACCTTTGTGCTCCTCTACCTGTTTAATATGCCTACATTATATCTGATTGCAATTTGAACCAACAACTTGAGAGTCAATAAAGTGTGAAAAACTAGTCGATGGAGTACATTTTTCGGGTGGATCATGGTACAAAGAGTCATGGAATGTAGGTGATATAGAATAACAAAAATCTAAATCATATTTGCGACTAGAGTTTTGAACAAAAACATCATTGTTTGGAAAGGAGTTAGTCTTCACCATGGGCTTCATGAGCTATTTTGGGATTTCCTCCATTGAATCTAAGTCATGGCAACCGAAAGAAAAATGAGAAGATAGATTAGGAATTTTACTTTCATGTTTCCCAACTTTATTATCACTGCATGGAGACATCCTCATAAAAAATGGAAAAAGAGGAGGACAAAGAACAAAAGGAGAAATAAATTCCTCCTCTAAAATTAGAGGTGTTTTATGATTCAGAAGAGTTGGGGAAGTAGAAATATCAGGGGGTTCAGCTTCATTAGGAAAAGATACATGAACCTGTTGTGGTAAAAACACAACCCCCCCATTATTGATACGTCCACTTCGAATAATGGGGACCCTTTCTATTAAAATTTTGGCCAAATCACCTTTTTGGATTTTTATTTTTAGTTAATTGCCCTACGCTTTTGTTAATTTTAGTTTTCTTGGATTCTTGTTTTGATTGCTTTGTTAGAATCAATTTTCTATAAGCTTCACGTTGACGCTTGTTTCGCCTCATTTGGTCAACTGGTTTGAAAATGGCACTCCTTTGAAAGTCTGATTATTTATGTAGCCTGGGTTAAAAATGCATAAAATGTACAATATCGCATTTTGTAAATAAATTAGTTCAATAATGCATTAAGTTTAAATATTAACTTGTAGAGAGTTTTACTAACATTTTTCCATTTTTATTTATACAACCAAACCATTAATTATCAAGATTTTAAGAAATTGACTCCAATTTCCAAATCAAATCCTAATCCCAAAAATCCAAACATTCAAGTGGCTGTAGTTTAATTTTCATTTATTTTCCAAGTGGATGTAGTTTAGTTAATTTCACAACTAAATTTCATTAAAATAAAATCAAAACAAAACATTAATTTTATATATTAAATCTCAAAATAATTAAATTAATATTATATAAAATATAATTAATTTTAATAAATAAAATTTTAATATATTAAAATAAAATCAATCGCATCAGAAGTCTTGTTCAGAACACATTTTAAAAAGCTCCGATACATATCATACCCCGATGCCAATATCGGATCGGGGATTTTGCATTGAGCCAAACTTTACGAACCTCGTTACCCTCTCGACGCCGATTTCCGATTTGTTTTCCATCGCATCAGGACTTTGGCATGATGACAAGTTTGAGGGCCTCCATACTTCCGACTCTCCGATTGCGAAGAGTCAAACCATAGTGCATTAAAAGGGATAAGTTTTATAACATGCATTTCTTTGAAAAGCTCACTCATACGATGGTGAATAAGTGAGGAAAGGTAAGTAAAGTAAGGTAGGTTAGTTGTTTTTATTTATTTAAAATA